>KK502402.1:4628059-4665559 GCA_000688735.1 Glossina austeni
AAAATTGCACATTATTGCCGTGCGAAGCCATACTTATCATGATAGTCCGCATATTGGCGGATGACCAAAACATCGAATGATCCAAAAATTTCTTTAATGATAAAAAATTGGAATCTAGGGAGGATTGTGAAAATCGACTACTAGAGTTTTTTGCAAATAGAGACCAGGACTTCTATGAGAGAGGCATTTTGAAGTTACCTTTAAAATGGCAACAAATCATACAACAAAACGGTGCATATTTGACCCAAATCGAACAATCCGAAGCATGTTAAATGAAGTCCTGAAGTTCATATAAAAATAATGGATTTCTTTTTCCCCAACCTAATATTTCGTCTCTGCTCAAAGTTTGCTTTATGAAAATTAATGTAAACATTCAAGGATTTTTCAAAAATTGAAAGTGATGAAAACTTTCTTAATTCACATAATTTGCGTTTTATTGTTTCACAAACAAAAAAAAAAAAACAAAAAAAAAAAGAGAAGAAATTTTACATAGTTTTACAACTAAAACAAAATCAAATTCCATTTAATTATTAATTAAATATACAATATAGCTTAAGAGCTAGTTATTTAAGAAAAAAAAATATAACAAATTAAGAAAATTTAATGATAATTAAAAAATAAAAACTAAAACAAATCTATTAAATGATAAAAAAAATTCACTTACAATTAATTGGAAGAGAATAATATGAAAAAAAAGTTATGAAAAATAATTCAACTGACTAAATGCTGCATAAACGTCCACAAACTACCGTATATTGTGTATATTAAGTATGCTTATAGCTGCGATATTAAATTAAATGTTTCGTTGGTGATGTTTCGAGTGGAAATACAAATGTGTGCGAACAACGAAATTAGAAAATCAAATTTCTAAATGAAATCAATCTCATGGAAAACTTTTTAAAAAGACAAATAAAACGACTACAAAATTTTCATATTCGCCCATTGGCGAATTGTGGATACCCTTTACACTTTAGTTCACTAACCGACATAAGCAGAATTTTATTAACTGAATAAAAGTATTCATATGTCGCTCGAGACCAATTGTAAGTAAAAATTTTCTTATATCCGCATATATTCGCATAATTTATTTATTGACGTTGACTGTGCGTATTTCTTCTTTCTTTCTTTTTTTTTTTGAAATTTATTTTTTTCTCCTATAGACTTTCGAGTGCGTATAGACGGGTAATTTGTGTTGCGATCAATGAAATGTATGTACGTTATGTCTCAGCTTTCTGCTACAACTTTTGCGATTTTGAGAATTTCTATAGCGGACAGGCAAGTAAATGGACTTGATTGACCTGATTTATAATGCATTTTTACATGTACACCTTGTAGGGGGCGTAAGTGAAGTATTTCGAAATGTTATAATATCATCCTCTTATCCGATGATGGGCATAAAAATATCAAAAAAAAAAAAAAAATTTATAAAAATACCTAACAATGAACATTTTTTAATAATATTGATACATACGTAAATATTTAAAAAATCAAATAATGAAAATTAAAAAAAAAAGATTTTATTCTTGTATTCATTTTTCAATTCAAATTAATAATAATACCTCTTTAGTTCTTTTCCTTTTTGTTGTGTTTTATTAAATAAATATTGAAAAAAAAAAAAAAAAAAAAAAAAAAAAAAAAAAAAAAAACATTTTAGTATTGAATTTACAGTCGCATGCCGTGATATTTGGCGAATGATTTACACAGACAAAAGGCCAAAAATATAGCCAATAAATGCACAAATCCAGCACTTAGTAAAACGGCAACAAGCAGTTCGCGGTTAGTTACAATCCATTCGGTAAATACTTCGTAGCAACCCTGTCAAGAGTATATAGATGTGTATAAAAAACATTTTAAGTTTATTTTTTTTGCATTTATGTTTGGCTTGCTATAGTTTACCCTTTTGAAAAAACTATTTCCCTCAGTGGGATTTGTTACGCAGTCTTCATCTCTCGGCACCATAAGTTTAACATCCTTTAATATACAACAGACTTCGGGTACAGTGCGATTGCCTTTGTTAGCTGCCCATGCTGTAGACATATCGAAATCGCGATAATCGTTAACACCGCAACAAGCGAATGTGCTCATCATTTGATTCCACATCAATGTAACGGCATCCGTATGTTCTCTACTTGTGTAATATTTGGTTATGGTTGATTGCAGAAACGTTTTCGTTTCATTACGTGCCTAAGTAATGAAGCAAAGGAAGAAAACCATTAACTGCTTGAAAGTTTCTCGAGCTTTTACCGCTTTATTAAAAGTTACCGTATCTTTATAAAATGCAGCCAAACCACCGGCAACAATCTCGGCAATCAACAATAGAATCATAAAAGTTCCGTACTGAAAGTAAAAAACAAAAACAAAAACAACAAATTATCAATCAGAATAAAATGTTGGCAAAGTATGCGTAGAGTTACAGGCAATCGAAGGTAGATTACATCGCGTAGGTGCCCGAACGCAAATCAACAACAAATTTATTACCAGCTCAAAGCATTTCATTAAAATATTTTGAACCATCGAGACCAGCTGATCCTCGAAAATATTTGCAGGTGGTTTATGTGAAATGATTCCTATATAATGCAACTTAAATATGTTTGCTTTCTTTTACAATTCTTAAAATCTGCAAATGCTTGCAGATTTTCTCACTGAATCGATGGTTTATTCTATCGTTTTGCTCGAAACACATATCGAATCATTCAATGCATTATAGAAAGGCCTCAGAATCCTGTCTCAGAGTAATATTCAGTAAAATTTATTCATTGTAAATATCCTCGCGTCCTATAGGCCTCGTTTCTTAATACTGCAAGGCCAATATCACACATACAATCTTATCTTTACTTATCAAGAGACGGCCATAAATAGTCGCTAGCGGAGGTCAAGAACTTTGGCCCGAACACTAGATAGTTTTCCAAAGAACGAAAGTACACAAACGCACTGTAAACACAAACTCAAAGGGAATAGATGGAAGGAAATGTTGCGTTGGTGTGAAATGGCTCTAAAGATGAAAACCTTTGGCTGGTATATGTATGCGTATAAGTGGACTGAAGAAGTGAACGTTCAAACGTTATTATAGCCTACACCACTTGTGATACAAGATATAAGAAGTTCCTGCGGACGTATTTAACACGTAGAAGGGCTTAAGATAGACCTACCTTTTATTACACCGATAACCCTGTCTGTCCCCCCGTCTGATGTCAAGTGTTCAAGCTACAGGTCGCAATTTCTGAGATATTTTGATAAAATTTGCTATACGGAAGTGTTTTGACTCGACAATGAACGCTATTAAAAATGATTTGGATCGGTTCCCTTGGCCGCCACTCGAAAGTCGTTATATGTAAAAACACTGCAAATTTCAAAATTTCTTTGTAAATATGGCTAAGTAATAATAATTCCTTGCGATGAAAATCAGATCATAATAATAATTAAAGATAAAAAAAAAATGACTATACTTTTTAAGTCCAACGCTCTATCAGATATTTCAAGAAAATTTTTCTTTTTAAGGCAGAAAATATGTTATGATGAAAACTGACCGATAATAATAATTTGATATAAAAATTATCTCTACAAAATTTCGACCACCCCAGCCTATTTTTGGATCCTGCGCTATATAACGATTTTAATCAAAATTACAGCAATTTTGAGGTAAAACAGTTTAATGTTTGTCATGTTATGATAAAAATTGACCCATAATAGCGATTTGATATAAAAATTTGCTGTGAATAACTAACTATATTAAGAGAAGTGATGTGGGATATGTAATAGTCGACCTTGCTCGACTTCTTATTTGCTTTCTCTTTATTTTATTACTTCTTTTCTGTTGCGATTGCTTTTATTCCTAATCTTGTTAAGATCGTAAGTAAGTAAAGAGATCTTTTCCTTTTAAGTTATAGTTTTTTTGAGAAGCCTTCATTTCCTGTAAGACATTTGGATCCTTTCCTTTTTTTTTTTTTTTTTTTTTAGATTATAAAAGCATTCGATCAAGTCTTCATCAATAATTCGTATGTTTCTACGTATACAGCACACTACACAGTAATATACGTAAATATATTGTGGATATGAAAATGAAAAAAAAGCCCTGAACACTTCACCTTGACATGTCAGTCAAGAAACACTTGTAGACAATTAGCGGCAATATTATTAATTTGAGTAGCTTTGAATATTTCGGTAAGTAATTTCTACCGCATACTGCGTTAATCCCAGCATAGCGGTGGTGATTGATTTCTTCGGTTAGTGCATCAATTATTATTTTAGTTAATTAGTCTTCTTCCACGCCAAGTATTTCACATTAAATTATAAATAAATTTATCACTATGTGTATACATGTATATAATTACTATGTACATTCTTGATATCCAAAAGGAGGTTTAGTTGTGCTCGTGTTTGAACATAAAATGCAGTTTAAAATTTTTCCTTTCTACGTGCAACAGAAGGAACGCAATTCAACAATCGTCTGATTTACGATATACAGCAAAAATGTGAAATTTAAAAAGCTTTCCCTTAGTGTGATTCGTTATACTTAATATATTCTATTAAACGGATAGGACATGATGTCTATAAACGGCAGAGGCACTCGTTACTGTTTCTTAATGCACTAAATATTGGAACGAGGGGGGGAAGCTCATGCTGTTTTGTCCAATAAACGGTTTTAGAGTTACGTAAGTCCCGTGGAAACTGGTAGTCTGTTGATGGAGACCCACTTTCCTGGCTACTTGCGAAATTCGAGACCCGTGGATTAGTAGTGTTCAAGAGATACAGACATGACGAGTTCTAGGGACCGCAGTCTCTACCAAAATCTGCTGCCCGGAACGGGTGCAATGGGCCGTCTCAACTTTCGGCCCATACCAATCGCCGGGCCCAGATGGCATAAGACCGTGCCTACTCCAACTGGTGGCAACAAGTCTGCTCCTATACTGGAGCCTACTTGGGACTAAGGCCCCTACACGAGTACCAGTTTGCCTATGAAGGCGGCAAATCCACCACCACGACGGCAATTCGCGAATTGATCGGCATCATCGAGAAGGCAATATAAGTCCAGCAACTAGCTCTGGTTATACAGGGAGCCTTCGATAATACATCGTACACAGTTAAACAAAGATCGCTGGACAACAAACATATTTCAAACTTCGTTATCAACTGGATAATCAATATGCTGAATTTCAGGCTCATTACTCTGGAGCTAGCAGGGACGTCGTCGACTATCACGACCAAAAGATGGTGCCCTCAAGGGCGCGTGCTTTCCTCTCTTATTTGGACAATAGTCGTAAATGAGCTGTTGGTGAAACTAAATGACCTGGGATCCAAAACACTGGGTTATAGAGACGATTTGGCACGATTTTCCACGATGGGCGAGTATGACGAAACACTTACAGAACGTATGCAAAAAGCCTTAAACATAGTCCACAAGTGCTGCTATGATAAAAGATAACATATTAATCCATAAAAAGCGGTCCTGGTGACTTTCTCGAAAATGAGGAAATTAACAGTGAACAACGTTCACTTACATGATGTTGTTCTGGACTATTCAAATGAGGTGAAATAGCTGGGTGTCCATTTTGAGAAAAGGTTAACCTGGACTTCTCATTTAAGACAATTAACCGAAAATGATTGACTGGTACCTGGTAGACCATCATAATCTTTCCTAAGCTAACCTATGCAGCTTTGGCCTGGTGGCCTAAGTTAATGCAAAAAACGGCGGCGACGACACTAAACAGAACTCAACGCTAGCATTGGCATTACCGAGCCAACGAGATCCTGACTCTTGTATGCCCAAGAAGTGTTGCTAGGCATAACTTTTCTTCCCATAGTTATAGAAAAAAAGGCTTGCCTGAGTGTACTTACACTGTCGAATATCGACAAAGTAAAACAGGGAAATCTCAGGGGCCCCCGAGAGGTATTGAAAAATTTCATGGGCGAACCCTTTGTGAAGACACCGGACCATTCCTGTCGTACCTATAATAATACATTGAAGCTCATTGATTTGCTTTGAAAAACGGCATGAAATGCTGGGTGTAACCTACGTCCTTAAGCTAATAAAAAGAGAGGTTTGTTCGTCGGCTTTCTTAAAGCTTATTAATATTCACATCCCCAGTAGCGTCTCAAGACATTTTGTCCTCTTCCATTCACCACAATGCTGAACCAAATATGCTCGACCCATTTCGGATATTGGGTAAAATGTCCAACGATCGTTATCATTTACTTGGTCTGTCCGTTTTGTCCATTAATGAAGTTAAAAGCATTATAACTGCTAAAAATTTCCGAGCCTTGCACAAATACATCTACATTGAATCAAAATATTCCTTTATATTTGATGTTTTTTTTTCATTCTTTGCACTGTACAACACAGTGTATAAACAACCACAAATTCATCCGTTACTATATATCCGTCTATCTTAATTTATTTTGTAGACAACGGCAAGCAAAACGCGCATAAAGTACTGGAACTGAAAAGAAGCGAGTTACGCTTGATCACAAGCTTCTACTTGGATTACTATGGATTATAATTCCCTCAAGTGAAACTTGAAACACATGGGTATGTCCGATATCGATTCAGATTGGCAGATTCTGCCAAGGGATGAGTGAGACGTCCCATCATATTCTATGTGAATGTGAGGCCATCTGTAATATCAGACATCATGTGTTTGGCGAACATTTTATAAAGCCGGACACGTTATGGTGTTCTGAACCAAACAAAGTAGCGAGATCCATTAGAAACGTAAAATTGGAGGGCTAAAGGCACGGGCGAGTACAATAGATCTTTTAGGTCGTGATACGAATTGCCCGCACAATTAATAACAATAATAATACGTAAGTTTGGTAACAGTGATCCTGTCAAACCATACTATAACCTGTGTGAAAGATAACAGTCTACAGATAATAATAATAAAAAAAAAAAACATGTTGCGGCATCTGTCTATGCGAAAGTGATTGTGTTCTAAAAGTGAACTAAAATTTCGAAAAAGTTCACTTCATTTTGCAATAGCACTTCAATCAAAGCCGGAAGACATTACGCATGTTGTGAAAAAATTCGTGATGGGCATGGTAAGCTTTATAAAAATCCGCTTGATGTAAATCGGGCATGTGCAACTGTCGGCCCGCGGGCCGTACGTGATACCCAACAGGCATGTGGTCTCTCTGGACCTTAGCATTGTTGCGGAATTAAGGTAAAGACAAATTTTCGTTCTTTTCACATTCACCGCCAGAAGATGAGACATTCAGCAATGTGCGTAGTCAGTAGTAATATTGGATCAACACGAAATTAATTATATTTATCTGAGCGAAAATTCGCATGAGTTCGTTTATCCACGGAACGTTAAAATTAAGATGGACATAAACAATTTTTTGCCTCCAATTGCATTCAAGAACTTTGTTCCATGCTTTTAGAACTTTATCTGTAAGAGCCCTGTACCGAAATGTGCATTCAGGATTAATGGAAACATTTGGCAGGCTGCCTAGCTGCCTGTCCGTCACATGGGGGTTGTCAATGTCACATAAATAAATTTCGATAGAAACTTGAATAAAGGTTCGTATCAATTCTTGTCTTTACTTATAAGCCAAAATATTTGACGCGGCTGGGGCAATTTTTGAACCTTCTCTCATATAACCGTTCATACGAAAATTGAATTTTTATATGGTGAAAAGGTATAATTTTCAATATTGAATGATGAAAATTGGTCCACAATCGCAATTTAGCAAAAATATTAACCGCAGGGAACTTGGATCCCATAAGTCTATTTTTTAGATCCGAAAAAATGTAGGGGTTATGCAAAACAAGCCCTTATAAGCAGAGAAAATCCAATATCTAGCTTTCTATGACGGAAACTGAAACCAAGTAACATTTTTGCGAAGTAAACTAAGTTTCGTAAATTTGGATCATATCACGCAATGTTTCGGCATTCTCTAATATGCCGGCTTTCACGAAAAGTATTCCTTTATATGAGAATAATTTGTAATTTTTGGTGCACTATTATCAAAGCGAGTGAATGAACGTAGTAGGCGAAGTGGTATAGGGTAGCCAATAGTCGGCCTTGCCCGCCTGTAATATACCTACTTGTTTTTGTATGCACTATGCTGTCAGCAGGAAACGCTCTGCTTCTTTGTCACTGAAAGTTTGACTCGTGAACTTTACAAAAGCTGTTAATATTAGTTATTATGCCCACTACCGATATGTTCGAGAGGTATTCATATATTGTCTCGGATATCCTATAAAGTATACTTACATATTTTTGATCAGTATCAAATTCTGAATTCATTTAGTCATTTATCGTCTATCTGTCTGTCCATCTATGTCTATGATGAACATATCGATAGTCGCAAAGGTTAAGATATCGACTTCAAATTTTTTGGCAAAACATTGTAGGCTCTTACAGGGAAGTTGATACTGAAACTGGGAGAAAGCGATCAAGGGACATGCTTACAGCTTAGGAAAACCAGAAACACTTTTGCATAAATTGCGATAAATATAGCGATAAAACTTCTCACATATATTCATTTCATTAATAATCCTCTGGTACCTGTACAAAAATATATAAAAAGGTCGGCCGTATAATGCTTTATCGATATATGATCGATATGATCGATATATGAAATATGCAGCAGGATGGTGTAGGTGGCACGTGGTGGCACGTGGTCCAGTATAGTGTTTTTACTTGTTTTAAGAAGATTTCTTATGCGAATCATCGATTAAGCGAACTCTTAACTCTAACTGTGTATATGAACGATTTTGCGAATCCAGTAAATAATTTTGTTGTTAAGTCCAGTAAATAAATCTTAGCCAAGTTTAAGAAGGTAAAAGTAATAATATGAGAAAAAATGTTTGCTATTGATTTTTAAGTTAAGTAAAGCTAATGATTCAAGCAAGTAGTATAGCAATGTTATGTCGCATTATTTTTTTTAGTATTATTATTGTACTACGGAAATCGTATGTGTTGAGCTTACTGGACAAACGAATTGCAAACTTAAATTCACCTCGAGGGAAATATGACCTTCTTTCGGCATTATTTCACTTATTTTGCATTTTTCGGTAGCCAATGTTTGCGATTGCTTAACACGATTTCGGTAAAGTGTTTTAAAATTTATGTTTAATTAATTAACTTAATTCCGTTTTTTCTTGATTTTTATTTTTTTTATTGTTTTTATTATTATTATTATTATTGTTATTAGCTCTAATTTAACTATTCAAGCTAATCACTTTGTCATATATAAATAACTAATGAAATAAAAAAAAACAAAAAAAAAACTCATGACAATAATAATAACTAGAAAATAAAAATTTATGTATTTTTATAAGGTAGAGAAGAGCGAGGTTTACAGATTGGCATTGCTTATATATATATATATATATATATAGTGCATTCAAGGTATTGGCAAAAAAAAAAGATAAAAACAATGCTTAAGAGATATAACGAAATTCGAAATTAAGACAAGATCGGACAAATTGTTATATCATATCGAAATTAAATTAAAACCTTTTTATTAGAAAACTAACCAAAATAAAAAGAGACATTTACGAGTAAAATCGCCTTACACCAACTATCTATTTTGCCAAGTGTCCGGATAATTTTTTGCGCTGACAAGACGAGCGATTGCTATCTGCTAACAAACCGATTGATATTTTTTTTCTATTTTCTGTCCATTGGGCAATACTTGGAATACTCCCAATTCCTTTCTTTCCTTATACGATATTGATTTTTTAATATCAATAGCCTTAGATGCTAGTGCTTTAAGACTTTAGTCTGAGAATTTATACTCTGCCTATATTAATATTAATAATAATAATAATAATAATAATAATAATGATAATAATAATAAAGAGGAAAACTGTTGGTTTTCGAATGCGATTTTTTATGGAATATCGTATCTTTGAAAAAATTCTAATTATTTTTAATAGCAAAAGTGCTTTCATATGAATTCGAAAACTGTGCTCAAAGTTGTTGTGAATGCCATCGCATCTCATGCACACGTAGACAAACATAATAAAATTGACGATCTCAAACTAAAATAGTTCTTATAAGGTCTCTAAAGTATTCTTTTGTATACAAAATAATAATAAAAGCGTACGTAAAAAGTTTCAATGATATTCGAGCGAAATAATTAAAAAAAAAAAACAAGTAACAACATTGTAGTCGACCAATGCCGACTATTAGATACTCTAGACCACTTCGTCTAATACAGTTGTTCACTCGTTTTGGTATTAACACATCAAAAGTTGCAGATTATTAATCATGCAAAGGCATGCCTTATATGCAATGGTAGTTAACACATACAGCTACGTGATCCAACTTCGGTAAATTTGATTTCTATGTCAATTTACTATTAGGAACTAATTTTTCACCATGAAATATTAAGAATTATATCTTTTTACTATATAAAGATTAAATTTTCGTAGGAACGGCTATATAAGAGAGGGTTCAAAAAATTGCTCCAGACGATTCAAATTTTTTATCCCCAATTTATAATGTCAAAATATACACACACACACAGCGAGTTTCGTCGAAAAATTGTGCATATTACAAATTTTTTTTCCATATAACGAGTTTTTAAGATAGGGCCTTTATATGGAGACCGGTCAAAAAAGTGAGCGGATTAAAACCATCTTGCCATTAGTTTTCGTTCTTGGGTCAAAGCACGTCAGTGTACCAAATTTCATCAAAATATCGCAGAAACTGCGACCTGTAGTTAGAGCACAAATTTACAAGGACAGACAGACGGACGGACAAACGGAAGCTCAGAATTATTTTCTGAATCGATCGGTCTAATAAAAGATCTCTCTCTTAAGTCTTTCTGCGTGTTACATTCGTCCGCACAAGCTTAATATACCCTGTACAAGAACTGGTGCAGGACATAATTAACAAGTTTAGTTTTTGTCTTCGCATTTCATTGATAAATACTATTTCAATTTGCTATTCGAAATATAACAACTAATATAATTGACATTTTATTCTACATTCCTAGCCGGCTGACGTAAGCGTGACAAAGAAGTCAATTTTATCTAAACTTTATATAAGGTATGCAAACAAATTATCTGTGTTAGAATTCATTGCTTCAATTTTGAGTGCTGGGTGTCATTCGACGTTGGTGCTTTTGCGGTATAAGTTTCAGCTGATTATAAGTTGCCGTTCCATGCTCTACAAAGTTTAAGGGGATGGATGCCATAAACCGAACTGCGTTTTCTCTCACTTCGACTGGACTAAACTTGTCTTTAAATTGGTTTGAGAACATCGCGCAATTGCGGCATATTCCCCAGAAGTCTCCCCTTTTGATTAGCGCTGATTTAGATCGACGCAGACATATTTAGCAAAGTTGAAGGTATACGAAAACGGCTCGATAAACCTCGAAGTTTCTACCGAGTTGGCATCTGCAACCTACCCGACATAAGGCAAAAAATCATAGATAATGATGCGAAGCGAATATTTCGATTATCAAACTTTATGAAAAGTGTGTTTTGAAAAAAATGCAAAGAATTTATTTGCACACCTAATACATACAACATCAACGGCTATTCCCATAAGCTAATTTAACAAATTCTTAGCTTTCAAAATTTTATACACTCGTTCAAAATATTTTCTTTTACGATTATAACCCTTAGGTTCAGATTATAACCCATTCTCATAACACTTTCCTCACGCAGAATGAGATAATTGCAAAGTAAATCTTCGATCTGAAAAGTTGTTAATTTTGTTTACGCGCGCACAGCGTCGGAACGTCTCCCAGGTATGCATACTTCAAACCATGCATACTTCAAATATGCGAAATACATGTTTATTGTATGAAATATATTTTATTCAAAGTATTGCCCATTGCTAGCTACACATTTTTCGACCTATCTGACAATTTGTGGTAGCCATGCCAAATAAATTGTTGCTCTTTTGCGGTCAATCAGGCATCAAGCTATTTCCGCACAGCATTTTAATTGTTGTTCGTAGCGTTGGCTCTTAACTGCTTAACTGCTTCGCCGGACTCGAACAACTAATAAAAGATCACATTCTTCTGGTCTCATTATACAGGGAATATGTCCATCCTGCTAAAGCGATTTAACCAACCAGCCAACCAACCAACCAACCAACCATAACATAATAATCGTGAATTTTTACGCCTGACATTCTTAAAGTAGATACACTTTTGCATCCTTAATTATGGACACGATGCGAAAACCACTCTCTTTCGTATTGTTCAAGCAAAAATATAATGCGGTCGGCGTGGAGCTTTTTATTTGGCATACAATTCAACCTTTTTTTGTTGTTAGAAAAAGTATTTTTTTTTTTATTGTTACCAAATGCCCAAGCATCGCAACTTTAAATATGCAAATCCCGTACACCCGATGTTGGGCAAATTTCGGTTTCATAGTTACATGTCTGACAGACATTCATACATAATTGAAAGAATAAGTATTGGAAGTGAAGCTTCTGAATGCTTGATTTGAATGCTCTCACTTATTTTGTTGATCAGTTGGTATCTGCAGGCTAATGCTGGCAATCGATTTGGGCCCAACATTTTTAAATTTACCGATTAAAGAAAATAAGAAAAGCGCTTTTGTATATATTATCCACATGTTTTATTAATGCGGGAAATTTTATTGATTATTGTAAAATCATTCTTCTGTGTGCGTGAGCTCGTCTGATGAAACATTTACTTCCCAAAAAAAAAAAAAAAAAAAAAAAAAAAATACTAAGGCTGGCATATGTATAATACATATTAAATTACCCTCGTAGAAAAGTTGAAATATTACTTATATGTGCAAACATATAGATGCACTGATATGTTTTCATGTATAACCAGTTACCAATCATTGCATAATTTTTAAATTATATGCAGTTTTCGTAGCAGTCGCAAAGCAGTCAGATATCGTATTTTTACTAATAAAAAGAAAAAGAGAGTAAAAAACAAAAAAAAAAAGAGGGTGACAGAGAGGGGGAGAGCTTTGAGATATCAAATCCAGACTTAAGAATATTTAGCTTTCATGAATGTAGAAAGTATTTGAATCTTTGTTTTTTTTTTGTAAAGTCTGATATAATTTTAAGAGATGAACAGACCATCATGGATCGTGTAATTCATTCAATTAATATAGCAAATCTTTTTATATCATATAAATAGGATCTATATCGGTAAAATACCCTTTAAGAGTGAGAATAAAAGTTGTCAAGACCTTTGAAGCGGATTTCCACGTACGTATTGACATATCTCTGCAAATTTATTATAGTTTACTTTTATTTAGTCTGCTGGAATCTGCGAATCAATCATCGCTTGTAGCATATTTTAATAAAAAATGCCGACCATATTATTATATATCTTTCTCTTTGAATTTTGTTATTGATTAAAATTTAATTTAAATGTAATTTTAATTTTCGTAACGTTGGCTATTTTATAATTAATGATAACCAACCAATCAATGCAAACATTATTTTCATTATTAATGTGACTATTTTTTCACATTTCACGTATAATCTTTAATGTTAAAATATTATCCGCCCGTATATGCATGAATACCTTCGAGTATTTACAATCATTTCATATTTAATTAAACTTTTTTACAACATTTTCATATTCATCAACGAAATATTTAAGTTTACTCGATTTGTTCTTCCGGTTGCAATACCTACACGATATACACGACTTGATAAGGTATATATGGGTCCGTTTATACGTCTGTCCTTCGTTTATATATATTTAGCCTGACAAACGATTACGATCTTACCCAAGAAATTTAAAATTTAAACTGACGGCCACAGGTCAAGTTTGTAAACGGGCGGAATGCCTTCAGAAGCATATGCAAAGTAGGAGAAAATATTTCAATGTCTAGTTCGTAACGTGTATTTAAATTAATTTCAAAATTGATAGAAACACTTAAGCGGATGAATTAAAATTGGAGAGGAAATATACGTTAGACCGGCGTTAACCGGCTTACTGAAAACCTAGAAAATGAATGAAAGCAAAATTTAATTTCGGCCGACAAAACGATACCTCTATGCTTACCAAAACATTTTTGCGCTTGCGAATTTGTTCGTTTAAGGTGATGAATAGACGAACATAACGTTGTATTTATTTGTTTTTTATCCTTTTTTTTTTTGATTGTAAAAATAATCAAATTAAGAATCAATTTTTTTAATTGATTCATTTATGCTTTCAACGACAAACAATTTACGAACTTTTTTGCGTTTATGATGACTCATACAAATCAATCACATGCCGACAGACCGGGTCCCATATGTATATTCACATATAGGGGATATAGACTCAATACGAATAATAGGTTTGGAATATATGATTGAATTGTTGTCATATTAGCCCTCCGTGACCGGATGACCTAGTTTTTTGTCTTTGCTAAGATTTATCTTATTATTAAGGAGGATTGAAAAATTTACAAAAAAAAATGTATATGTAAATGTATTACATAAATAGAAAATGAAGGAGTTCAATAACATTTTTCATTGCATAGTAATATTATATGCTAGGGAAGAAAAATTGCAAATAAACAAAGTGTGTTGGAAAGAAATTCGAAGGAACAAGCTCAATCCCGATTTTTGATGGATCTGAAAGGATCGTGGAAAAAACTATAAGAAATGTCAAAATTGATTGTGATGTTAAGAGTCGATCAGATCGAAAATTATTCCCACACCTCATGGAAAGGAGAAATTTTGGTGATTAGCAAAAAGAAAAATCCTACAATTTGTGGAATATCCTGGGCACCAACCCATCTCCACTTTATTTAAATTGTACCAATAAATTTGTATAATGACATCAACAAAAGTAGTTCAATGATACCACGGAATACTACAAGTATCTTAATCTTCTTACCGTTCATCAATCAACATGAATTTCGGGCTGAATTAAATCGTGAAATAGTTTGGAAAATGTTAGATCTTCGCTCCTGTCAAATATATAAAATTTATGCTACGAGAGGGGAGTTGAGAGGTGAATGGTTTTACAAAACTCTTTACTCTGGCTTGGCTGTTAGTGGATATTAATCTACTACGTTTGCGCTGATTATCAGCATTGATCTGTCAACTGTTTCCGGAGTTCTACGTGAGTTCTTGTGATAATAAATAAGGCGGATCTTTACCAGCCTTCAGGGCGCATTTCTTTAGATTTTTCGATGAAATTTTGTACATTGACATGTTTTGATTCAGTAGGGTGCAGTAGGGTATTTGGTAGTGATGGGTCGTGGCTCATTATAGTGTCTTTTTTGTAAATAAAGGAACCGGTTTGAAAGATTGTCACACCTGCACCACCTGCACCACCTGCACCACCTGCACGGTGTCCTGTGAACAAATTCAAGTTAACGTATGCACCTCATAATATTATCGGTTGAAGAAGAGACAAAGAGATACAAATTAAAAGAATTCGCCAACTCCAAGTTAATATTCGAAACATTTTCAGTTATCCAAATTCGATTTACGGTAATTCATGCTTTTGCTCATTCAATTAAAGATTTAATACAAGTCATTGTAGACAATGTTCGAAAGGCGGAACTCAAAGGAAAAATTTAATCCAAAGAAAAAACTTTCTCTTGCAAGTGTTTTTAACAACAACGACTAGCAAACTGTAAGCATTTAAAACGTGAAATTATGGAGAGACGAAATGTACATGAACTTGAGTATTTATTACTGTGTGCAGTTAAGGCAACTATTATGTGACCGGCTGGCTTAAAAGTTGCAAACAAAGAAGAAAAAAACAAAAAGAAAACAACATAAAAAAGGTTTTCTTTTTTCTGTTTTTTTTTTTTTTTAACAAAAGTAACGAATATGAGTGCAGAGAAAATATAAATGCAATATTTTATTGTAAAAATGTTTCTTAAAAGAAAAATTGCTAGTAAATCTAACATTACACGGAAAGCGAATGTTAATTAAAAAATAATATTTTCAAATGTCATTTAATTTGTTAAAATTTTTAAAATTTTTTTAATTACACTAATAAATAAAAGTATAAGTATAAGAAAAAGATCCCAATCTATATAAGTATATATATATATATATATATAAAGGTTCTGCCAAAATTGATAATAATAATAATAACCGCGTGCGGAGTTAGTCGGGAGCGTCCCCAGGTGACGGATAGGGGAAAGCCCTGCGAGAGCACCGGGCAGGTGGTAATAAACACCATCCGCGGACCAAAACTCGACTAAGTGTAAAACCCAGGCGCGACAGTACCAGAATGAGCAGCTACCTGGTCGGCCCTTATACTTTAACGATTTCTGCGGGAGCGTCGACCCTGCCAATAGGCTGAACATGGATCTTAACATTAACGATGAATGAAAATACACAAGCCTCGTACGAGTGTCGTAAGGGTAGAGAAGGACGTGAGATACGGCAGCTGCACCGTAACAATAAACTCAACTGGATCAACTGGTTTGCTAACAGTGCTTTGAACGGATCTTCTCGCTCAACCATAACAACGAAGGCTACCAAACAGCAAATAAGATGGAGTACAGAAATCAAAAAAAGCTACGATGCGCTTCTATTTCGCTGCAAATAATTGCGAAGTAATTACAGCAGGATATAGATTTCAAATGGAACAACTATATATAACAGAATACCCCCAACTCAACAATCTGATGCAACAGAACATCACACACAGGAAGAGAGCTATTGTAGCTAAAAGGCTATTAACTGAAACTGAAATCATGGAAATAAGAGATGAGACGGCAGAATCCGTAAGAGTGGACCAAATACCCTATTAGAGCGACATAATAACTACAGCAATCAATTGATGGGCGAACGGGAACCAGGAATGGAGAACTATCAGGAGAGTAATAAGCGCGATATCCAATATATCAAGGACCCTGGAATGCAAGAGAGAGTGTCAGGTGTAATCCAAAAGATAAAGGTTGCGTTCGAAACAGGCATAATGGAATTTGGGAATTTTGACACTGGAATGAGGCCACCAATATCTAGATTGTGTCCTGCCCAAAAAGTCAACCGTATAGTAGCAGTAATCAACATTTGCATATAACCCACAAGAACATAAGCTCTGTGGTATACGCTGCTGCAATCACTACAGCAAGCATGTTGGATTTTAAGATATGTACAAGCGACCAGATAGGGAGAAACAATAGAAAGAGCTGGATATAAGACACGCAGCTTAGACAAAAGGAGAGCAGTCAAAACTGCTTAGAGCGTACACAACCCACCAAATTAGAGAAGATGAACTGCTTCTTAAGAAAAATGAAATACGCCAAAAATTTGTGGCATACGCAAAAAGACTAAGAAGATGTAGGGGAAGTGCGTAAAGAAAGCAACAAAATAATGAGTTCAGTAGAAATGAAAAAGTTTTCTACCAGAAAGTAGATAACGTGCCTGATATCGACCACATACCTTGAGCCAGCATAAAGCAGTATTGGGAGTATCGAAGTAGAGCAAACAGATACTCAAGCTATACCAGAAATGTCGTTTAATATAATAACGAAAACGCAAGCCGGAGAAGCTGTGAGCAATACCCAGAATTGGAAAGCGACCGGCAACCGGCAACCGGACAAAATATATACCATATGGCTACAAAAAGCTTACTGCGATACATGAACAACTTGCCAACTTGCTACACCCAGCTGTTACATGCACTACAAACGTCATCTTCGGAATTACTTGTAGAAAGCACTTACTTACTACGAACAGAAATAAGATCGGATGATCCGTCAGATTATCGGCCGATTGTACAAAATGCTCACAAAAATAATTGCGAACAGTTTATGTTTTTACTGCATCCAGTATTGGCGAGTAAACGCAATGTGTAAATATCACAAGTCCCATACTACAAATATCAGCCAGCGCCGATAATGGAGAACGAGAGTGCTGCGAAGCATTGGGACAGACAGGTCATAACTGATCGTCTAATCAACGTCAATGAACCGGACATAGTCGTTCTAAACTCGCAGAGCAAAGCCATCGACATTCTTCAATAAGATTGTGAAATATACGGAGCAAGCGGAAAAGACGAAAGGCATGTACAAGATAGAAAAAGTTACTATAACGTGAATCATGATGTCTTGTACGGGAGTAATACGACCAACAACTGCTATAAAAGGTCTTAAGTACTTATGGGTTCACAAATAATAATAATATACTGGAGAAGGCACAAAAACAAGTGCTGTTCTCTACAGCGACTTTTTCACGCGAATCCTTGCACCATCAATAAAAACAGGTGCTAGAGTATTATTTCAAACTAAACCACGACAGCATCACGAGTGTAATACACCTGGGGATGGATGAAGTTCCTGCGGTCGCTGAGGAATGTAGAAATTCATAATAATAATAATAATAATAATAATAATAACGGAACACTTACCGTTGTCAATAAACATTTAGATTCCCGTATGGCACCACAATAGCCCATGAAACTCATTAAGAACATAACACCGCCGATAGCTATTAAGACATAGGCCAGTTGTTCAATAACTTGGGGTTGAGTGAATTGCTGTAAATGAAAATGAGAGACACAAAAATCAATTAGCAAGAAGTTGTAAATAAAATGAGGAAAAAGCAACAACTCGCGTATTTGTAAAGAAGAGAAGCTTAAAATTCGCAACAAATTTTGCTAATATTATGTTACAATTAGGTGAAGAAAGTTATGAGGGAAAACCCGTCTCAGGAGGCAATTCAGTAAGCAAAAAAAGCTCCAGGGAATTTTAAGTAATCAATATCTAAATTTGAAATGTGAATATGGGAAAATATCCGAAGCGCAAAAAAAAAAAACAAGTAAGAAAATGATGTTCGACTGCGACCGAATTTTTTATACTCGTTACCGTTATTCTAAGAAAGGCTTAGAAAAAGAAAAAGTGTTAATTTTTATACTCTATAATACTAGGTGGGCGCAGCTGATTTTTTTCGACTTGCGTAGAATAAAAGTGAAAATGGGTATCGTGTATCTGAAGCAACTTTAGGGCCGTCATTACTACTACTACTACTACTACTACTACTACTACTATAGCCACTAACAGACAGATGTGCAGATGGACTGAAAAACAGGTTTAGAACGGTTCAGATTTGCTACTTATCAAAAATGTGTACACTGTATAGAGTCTTTGCACTTTCTTTCTGGACGCTACAAACGTTTCGACAAAAGAATAAAATTCCAATACTCTATGATATTGAATAGGTGTGCCCGATATTTTTCATTTCTATGCAGGTGATGCAGAACAACTCAAAGAAAATAAATGCAAATTTTTATCGGTTCATCTGTTGTTCAAGGCATAAGTAAGGAGTGAAATACCCATTTTTTTTTTTTTTTATTTTTGAAAACAAAGGAGTTCTCAGGTTACATTGCACTTTGGCGTAATTTCAACACCAATCTGTTTCTGAATTTTTCTGCCAAAACTGAAACAGTTAGCTCTCTTTTTGCGGACGAACGGACGGACGGATGGACGGACGGACATGCATAAATGAGTTTAAAATTTAAGAATATTGATACTTTACTGATGATATTATCTGAAAATTTCTTCTGGGTGTAAAATACACTCCTCATCCTTCGTCGATGAGTACCAAAAAAAAGCATTGGGCAGGCCAGACGCAACCTTAACACGCACGGTAAAACCAGTTGAATATTCATGGCATCAAGTTCCTGCCCATGTTGATATCAGTCGAGTGGAAAGAGCTGACTTCATCCAACGCAACCGTCACAGCGTGCGGCTCTTAACCACAATTAAAGCATACGAGAAGCATGTACGAGAAGACGGTAAAATATGAAAGGGTATTTATACACCATACCATTACAGAGTGTAGGGTATATTAAGTTTGTACGAATGTATGCAACACTCAGAACGGCCCAAATAGTTTTGTCTTCAATCTATAGTTCGCAGTTTTCGACATATTCTGATAAAATTAAATACCTTGAAATGTTTTGGCCAACGGGACACGCTATTGAAGAAAGGTTGTTGTCCAACATGACGACATTGAGGCCCATATTAAACAACCTGTAGAAGAATAATTAGATGCTCTAAACTCTGATGTGCTATTCACTGCAAGATAGGTTTTCTTCAAGTGTTCATATTTTCACGATTTTACTCTGACGTAAATGGGAAATTTTTCATCTTCATTATATGATAGCTATATAATGACTACTTTTTATATAGCTACATAAACAATTGACAGCGTAACGTATAGAATATAAATAAGTAAACGATTAGCAGATTTATAATATAAAGTAGTCCCTAACGTAACATGTATAGCCTCAACTAGACGACGTAAAGATCACTATAGGAATATCAATAAGGCGGCGATTTCTAGTTTGTAAATTTGTACTCATTTTTTCGGGATCCATTAATAGAATTAGCTGTAGTTGCACGCTGTACTTTGCGTGTGTTGGCCACCAAAGCAGTGGGTTGGTCTGCATGCATTTTGCATTACACCGATCTATTTGTATAGGCCACAGATGGCATGACAACTACTTCCCCAAACGTAGATATCACTTAAAGAGATCACCGTACTGTACGTACGCGTTGTTGGAATGAGTGCTGTGACACAAGAATAATTTCGGGCCTAATTACGTTAAGTTTCGGAGGTGAACGACATTTAAGATCAGTCTTTAACTGCTTTACTTTTGACAAAAGAGGGCGCCATCAGGAACGCCGATAAGAGTCAGCCTCAAGAAGGGATATTGCGGATATAGTTAATACGAAAAAAGATTAAGCTTTCCGGCTGTTAGAATGAGATCGCGATACCTAGCCAACGCTTTAGTACTGAACTAACTTTGCCCACTTATGTAATACAGATTTACAGAAAGTGCTATCCTAGAGAGTATGAGAGAGAGAGAGAGAAGAGACTGACATCAGTAAAATGAATAAATGGCCTACACAGGCCTTGTAATACGGAATTCACTAACCACTTACATTCAATTAAGGTAGCAACACCCATCAAATAACAACTAGCGTTGACTTCCGTTTCGATTATATTTTTGTTCACTATTAATAAACATTAGCGAAAAAACATACAGCATAAGAATTCGAATGTAATTTTCACGCATTCTTATCGGAAATTTCTACGAAATATTGAACATTTTGGTGTGTACTTTCCATTCATCTGTTTTTTACTTAATACATGCACTGCCAGTTGATTTGCAAGAATCGGTCTCCTTTTGGCTTTTGAAAATTAAAGGAAAATATATGCTGAAGCTAAGTACCTTGTCTCAGTTAATTTAACTACACTTGTACACTATTTATGAGGGATTTCCTAAGAAACACTAAAGTTCATCATATATACATAAAATATTCATGAAGTCGGTAGCGTTTTAACCTTTTCTAGTTGGGCAATTAACTTTCCGCAATACGATTGATAGCTTCAGCATATGTGCGTACAAATATTGGCGTAGGGAAAAAAAGAAACCGGAAAAACATTTAATCAATTATCAACGAATGATGGCCAACTAGCTTTAGAGGAAAAACGTGAAAAAATAAAAAAAACAAGGAAAACTCTAAACCCTTAATAGAAAATGCACAAACGTAGAAATAATGTACATTTATCTGCCGGTTTATGGTCAACGCCAACACCAACAGTAATTTAAGGCCATTGAACTTCATTAAACTTAACTATCGTGCACGTACAAGTACGTAAATGTATATGCAGCGTGCAAAAGTTTTATGAAGAAGACAAACATTTGAAGGAAGAGACCACTAGTGCTTAATAGTGCCTTTTCGGATAAAGCGTAATTTTCTCCAAGCCATAATTATAGCCACCACTGTGAGATGGGGGGTATACTCATTTTGCTTTTTTCCCAAAAAAAATGTAGCACACACACAACGAAGCTTCAGAGACCCTATCATGTGACATTCTGAGTTAATTTAGCCATGTCCGTCCGTCTGTGTGTGTCTGTATGGTGCGTGTTGTTCGCACTCTTTAGGTCGCAAAAGAGAAAATATCGACTTCAAATTTCGTAGTAACATTGAAAGTTTTTGCATGCACGTTGATAGTGAAAATGGACCAAATTGGTGAGAGCAAAAGCGCGCAATGGAGCGTAAATTGGCCGGAACTTCGTTGTTCTTAACAAAAATTTTTGAATTTTTACTCGTTACTCGGAAATTATTAAAGTTAGAAGGCTGAAACTTACCATGTTTGCTTTATGAGACACTTTGCTCTCTAGGTCCAAGAATGGAACCAATCGGCCGTATCCTCACAAAGTTGCGAGTTTATTAAACTTAATATTTTTCACTTTCTCGAGGTTCAATCCTTACTTATCATAAGGCAAACAAGACCGAATATTTAAAACTATTTTATACACTTCTCAAGTGAAGATATATTATCTGCCTAAAAATGGGTTCATTTTAAGATGGATATAGCAGACACCGCGTTTAATTTTTTCTTAATGGTACCAGCGATATGGGTATCAAAGAAAAGAACTTGCAGAGTAGAATGCGAAAAGCATAGCGGTGGGTATGCGAAGTTCAGTCTCCGCCGAATATAACTTTCTTACTTGTTTGTATTAATTGTGCTTTTCTCGCAGATCTAAAAAAGTTTTTGTACCTCTTGGGGTGCAAGGGTACATTGATGCGGATTTACACAGAGCGGGCAACACAGAGAAGCGCTTCAGATAGACTCACCTTTTATTGTACTAAGCCTGTCTGTCCGTCTTTTATTTCTTTCATTCAACTTACATATCGCAGTTTTTGAGATATTTTGACGAAATTTACTACATTGACATGTTTCGTCTCAAGAATGAATGCTATTGAAAATGGTTCGAATCAGACCGCTTCTCATATAACAACTTTTGTTGAAATGTCTTTATATGAATAATAGGATGGTGTAGGGTAATATATAGTGCACCGTGTCCCACTATAATTTTTTGATCTGTTTATAAATAAACAAAATAATTCCAAAAGTGTTACTAATGAAACGAGAAATATTAGATAGCATTACTAAAATCCGCGCTTTAGTGAATTCAATCTCTTTTTATTCTATTCCGTATAATCCAAAAGAAAAGTGAATGACTTTGCTCGGCAATTGAACATGAAAAGAAAAAACAAATAACTTGCAATTATGTGCGCAGCTACAATGAGTGCCGCTTCGGTTGGGCATAATGGCCCAATGGCTGACGACTCTCAATCTCTTTCCATTTTCTCAATTTCGTTATTGTGTTCGCGAATATGGGACATGCCCTAAATGCTTGGGCATATTATAAAAAATAAATAAGAAAAGTATGTTGATTAGCAATCCTGCCTTGAATTTTTCATAGACCTTGATTTTTCCCTTTCCAATACGTGATACAAGTTAAATAGGATTATGCTTAGAGAGCGCAGAACGTTTGAAATACTGTTATAGAAATATATTTTCAATATTGTCTCGAAACGTACTGAAACAAGAGTTTGTTAGCGCAACGATGCAATTTTTAAGAAAAAATTGACCTTAAGCAAGTTGGTTACAGGATGGTTTTCGTGTTTATTAAATTCCGAGTAAAGGCTGCTTGGGGTCAGATTTTCTAAATTGCATTTGGATAATTTCTGAAAGTGAACCAGGTTCAAATATTAAAGTCGGTCAAGGGCGACTACTCAACACTCTAGATAATTTAATTGAATACAATCCTTTATCTACATTCGTCGTAGAATACCAAAAATTATACGTCATATCCGCTTCGTGTAAAAGGTTATTTCGCGTAAGAATCTTTATATATAAAGGAGGTAAAGGAGGCATAATAAAGTTAACTTCTTTGTCAAAAGACTTATGACTCTTCACTTATCCTGCAATATCAAAAATTGTACCTTGTGCCCCTGTAGTAAAAGGTCAGATTTCTGTATGTGTGTTTTACGTCTGCACCTGGCGTGAAGCCTTAATCAGACGGGTTGCCTACAACCAATGGCAATCGAGAGGTAAGTTGATTGACGACCCCTCAGGGAGAGGGACAATCCCCATTGAAGGGGGCCTCCGTACCCTGAAGTACCGCAATAGAAAATGGGTGTGGGCCAAATTCTCGCTTAGTGGTCTGCGTCGAGGCCTATCTACGCGAAAGGTCATTCGACACTTTACGTCTTAAACAAACTTTAACAGATTTCCTACGTGATACACGTTTTCAATCAAATAGAAGCAAATTTGAAAACCGCCAAGACACTATATAAGAGAAGTCATTTCATCACTTATATCGATTTAGTTCCTTACTTTTATTTCAGGAAATTTTTAATTAATTTAAAAGAGTTATAAGGCTGGAGATCATTTTTGCATTAACCTCTTAACTTGAAATGTAAATATCAAAATAAACATAGAAACCAACCATGCGCACACATGTATATCAGAGGGATGATATTAGGTTAACACTTACATTAATATGTTCATTTTCAACCATTTTTAGTAGAGCTATCAGTGAAGCTTTATCAACGGCCAGCCATATGCCAATGCCCAGAACTATTGTCCCAAGGACCTATGAGAGGAATAAATATATAAATAATTATATATAAAAATAAAGAAAAATATTATAAATTATTTGAATTAACCGGCTAATTGCGTCGCAAAAATTTAACAATGACGAGTATACTCGTCTTAGAGAGAGAGAGAGAGAGAGTATGTGTAATATGAAATGAGTTTGTAATGAAATAATTTGACAAAATGACATAAACACATTTCAAAATATCGATGAGGATGGATGGACGGATCATGACATATATATTTGTCATAGCAGACAACTCTGTGCTTTTTTCATCACGTCACGATAATCGTCATATATAGTTAACTGATTAATTCTCGATAGATTTTTATAAGCTTCTAGGTAGTGTGTCTTATTAAATAGTTTCGCCTGTCCGTTCGTTCGTTCGTTTAATAATCCGCACGTTTAAGATCTGTTTTGGGAACCTGTATAAACGCGGCCATTGGCACTTCACTTGATAGTTTCACTTGATGCATTAATGAAGCGTTCATAACAGCATTATTCGACCAAGACAATGCCCGCATGCATTTTCCACCGCACCATCAACTGGCACACGCCCCTTTTTACAACTTTATTTTGAACCTTTGATGAGATTATGATTATGAGAAGTTCGCGCATATCATTTTATTACTTGTTTTCTTTATTATTTCGTTTTTGTTTTGATTTAAAAATGAATTTTATTTGCAAATACTTACAAAAAACAAAAAATTAAATATGCACAACACATATTTGCCAATCCAAACACCGCAATCGTAGCCCATTTTGTTTTGTCTATTTAATTGTTACTATATATATATATATATATATATATATATATATATATATGTATATATATATGTATATATATATTTTTTTTTTATCTATGGTGTTATTGTTGCGTCTTTTTTTTTCGCTATCTGTTGAACCGCGTATTAGGTTTCAATCAATTCAAATTAATTGTGTTCGTTCAGCTTGATATCTGTTGATATCTCTAAAAATATGCATAAATCTGTGAATTGAAAGGCAAAGTAATTAATATTATTAACGTTGTGTTGAGATGCGTGTAGAAAATTATATAGAAATTTATGTGGAGTAGCAAATAAATACATGTGTACTCATTTATTATACATATACATGTGTACATATATATATATATATAAACAATTGTTCATTTAACAGGAATTTCAATGTTTTTGTTTCTCGCTACCGTTGCTTGAATTTTACTAATTAAGCTTGTCATACTAAGCGTTGCGAAGAACGGGAACACAGTAATAGATTTCCCAAAAGCGTACATTTATTCAATTTTAGGTGAATCTTATGCAATGAAGTCATTAAGTTAAGGAGATAATACCCTAAGAACAAGTAAACGCAGAGATCAAGAAATTATATGAAAATGTAAACCTTTACACAGCAAATCGGATAAAAAGCAATAAAATTCGGATATAATTCTATTCAGCATATTGTGTATCCTTCAATTTTTCCGCGATTTTTCTCTTTCTTTCCAGTATTCCAGTACTCGTTCTCACCGAGATGTAATAGCGAGCTTGCTCGTCTCTCGAATTTACGGTCCCATCAACTCGCCCAAATCCGTGACAAATTATGCACGTAATTTGACACAAAATTGAATATCAAAACGAATATTTTCGGAACTCTTTAAATTGAAAGCAATTAAATACAATCGATGTAGATAGACATCGATTCTTGCAAGTAATACTTTTGCACAAAAGCACTAGTAAAGTAAACATAGTTATGCGGAAAAATCGTTGTTTAGTTCACATATTTTGTATTTTTTTGCAGAAGGGTCGTTGCACATGCACTTATCATTCAATCTGCATACATGCACAATCACACAATAAATTTTTGATTGCATTATTTCTTATAAATACAGATAATATGCAAGTTATCGATATTTCATCCTTACAGCTCAAGTGATTGATTAGAGTAAATTGCAACTAAACAATAACGTGGTTCGACTTAAAAAAACATTAAGTTTTCGATATGCTGAGGATATGCAATAAAATTACAAAATTACAAAGATTTTCGGTGAATGTTTTAATTAACTCAATACCTATGTAATAATAATGTCACAACTCTGCATGAAATTATTATTTGCATATCTCGCATATAACATAGTCCCGTTCAGTCCCGTTCGTGAAAATATTGAATTAAGTCCCGTCATCGTTACTTGCTTTGTTTAATTTAAATAAAATGAAATTAAAAGAAAAAAACGTTAGTTGTCATCTATAATAGTATTGCCGCCTGTAATAGTAAAAGGTATTGCCATCTAAAAATTATATTGTTACACTTTGATAACCCAACCGGTAGAGAGTTGCCCGAAAGCGGCACAGTCGAATATCTAGAGTTCATAACATTATCTTTTGATCTACTCGAAAGAACAGAAAGAGTTTCCTAAACGCCTAACGTTCCTAAAAACCATTAGCGAACAATGTTTCGGGCGACAACAAATAATTACTTGGATCTATGATGGTAATAGAAGTAGTTTTCACCACGATTACACTCGACTACATATTGCAAAACGTTTTAAGCTCTCAACGAAAACATTTTATTGCTTTTCCTAATTTCCATTTGTTTCCATCAATGGCTCAAAGATAAATTTTTCGTTGAACGCAAAGTTCATACCCTGACAGAAAGTTAGCAGAAAACCTAACCTATCGCTAGAGACAATTAGTTTGAAAAATTTATTTATTACCACTTTTGTCCAATAAAGGTGTAGTTGTTACTATGAAAAATCTCTTCTAATTAATTTTTTTTTTTTTTTTTTTAAGTAAAACCCTTGTTTATTTTTTTCATTCTATTTTTGATTTCTCTTTTTTTTAACTCATTTAAGTAAAACCCGGTTGTAAGGGGTCTTATTGGCGAAAATTGATCGTAATTGATCAAATCCAATCATTCTCTCGCGTTCAGTGGTAATATATTTTTCACACTATTCTCTTGAACTTTGATAAAATGTATAATGAATTGTGTAAGTCGTGTCGAATTTCTTCACACGAATTTTCGCTTGTTTGCTTTTCCGAGTGATTATAATAACTTTAAGTTAGCGCTAAGGCACGTAAAATTAGCGTGACTACACACGAATTCCAATGAAATAATTTATGTAATTCGTGAACGCTTCCTAAAGCATAATAAAATTATACTTTTTGAAAAGTTCAAACCTCATATGTGATGACATAACCTCAGAACAAGCCAACGAAAGTGAACATAGTAATTATGGGATTCTATCCGTTAGCATGAAAACTCTTCATTTTTTACATTCGAGATAGGTCTGTTACCTAGGCTTGTAGAACATGGCCCTTGTAGTACGTACACGAATCGTGATAGGTTCAAGATGCCAGTTATTTTTCTTTGATTGCGTAAAGTCCAAAAATATTAATTTAATTCATAAATAAATAACGCAAAGAAAAAAGCATTATAGTGGATCACGGTCCACCATTAAATATCGTAGACCATTCAATGAGTGCGATATAGAACGACTTTTCAAAATGAGGCGTTGTATAAGAAGCAGGGGAAAAGTGATACGAGCCAACCCATTTTCAATAGCTTTCGTTTATAGGTGAAAAATGATCACAATTGGTATAAAGTATGAAAAGCTTTATCTATAAATTTAATCTGTAACCTAGAAGAGATATGGGTTTAAAGTCAATCGCAATTATCGCAACGCTCGCTTCCAAAGCTATCCCGAAATCTTTGCAATGTTTCATATACGTTTAGTTGCAAGGATTGAATGCACACGTGCTGCATATGATCGAATTGTATTTAGAAAATTTGTCTCCACGAACACGATAGCAAAGGAAAATTCGCTTTCACCTGCTCATGCGGAATAGAGTTGCGACAAAAGTGAATTTGTGCTTGCAACAATGAATATGCAACATTTCTCTCAGCCCTCTTCAGAGAAATCCAATATCTCTTATCTTTATTTTAATAGTGCTGCTGTAAATATCTATATATAGGAGAAGACAAACAAAATTGAATCTAAAAGACAATTTTAGTTACTTTAATAAATTTCCTTTACAGGTGTGTGTTTGTTTGGTCGTTTACCTATTCTTTAATCTTCAGTTTCAATTTTTCAATTATTTTTCTATTTTTCATCCATTGTTCAAATTTATGTAATTGAAATTGAAGTTTTAGTAGCAACTTAGAAGAAGACAAAAAAAAAAAAAAATGAATAAAAAGAAGAAAAACTTTTATTCAAATTATTCTTCATTAAAACGTTAAAGATTATCTGATAAAAAAAAAGTCTTTCATGACTTAGATATTATCTAACTCTGTAGGAGCGTGTACATAACAAGCACACTTGTATTCCCTATTAATGTATTATATATGTATATATATATATGAAAAAAGATACTGATGCAAGACAAATTCTCCCTTCCATGTTAATATCTAAAGAAGAAGATCTAACAAGTGGTTAAATATCTATATACAGTAATCTTTTTATGTATACACGTGTATGCATGCATGCACGGCATACTTTGTGTTTTATTGTCGTATCTTTGAATCTCTGTTTGTAAATGTATATGTGTATGCATTAAACCGTTTCTTTCATTATAAGTATGAAAAGAATATTAATGCTGTTCTAGTTTTTCGTTCAAGTTTCTACATATTTTTTATTCTTTTTTTATTTATTTATTTTTTATTTATTTTTTTTTTTTTCGACAATTGTGGTTTTTAGCTCATGACATTGTTTACTTAAGAGACTTTATGCATACACATGCAGTAATGTTTACTTTTATGTACGGGAATGTTGCGCATACACGTAAGCGCATATATGCTATGATTCGAACGCAAATACACCCGCAAATGTACATAAACCTATACATATACATATGCATAGAGCATTCGTATGCTCTCAAATGCAATCGGAAAACGTAGGATTTTATCGTTCATTCAATATTCCTAAAGAAAAATTTGAAAATCCCAACTTAAACTTAACCATATATTCTGTGAATATTATTTTGCCAAATCTATTACCTATAGCTAGCTATAGGATCTCAAACGGGACTCTTTCAAATACCCAAAGAAAAGGAAAACAAGTAAGAAAGGTGGGTAGGCCGAATAGAGGGTACCGAATCTCGCATACCCATCACTATGCTTGTCGCATTCTACTCATCAAGTTCTTTCATTTGATGCCCATATCGCTGGTATTATTAAGAATAACTTAATCGCGGTCTCTACCTGTTTTCAAGTTCAAGTTCTTTCATTTGATACCCATATCGCTGGTATTATTAAGAATAACTTAATCGCGGTCTCTACCTGTTCTCAAGTTCAAGTTCTTTCATTTGATACCCATATCGCTCGTATTATTAAGAATAACTTAATCGCGGTCTCTACCTGCATTCATTTTAGAATTAACCCATTTTTAGGCAGATAATATGTCTTCACTTGAGAAGTGTATAAAATAGTTTTAAATATTCGGTCTTGTTTGCCTTATGATAAATGAGCGAAAAATCTAAAAACAAAGTGAAAAAAATAATATGAAATCAATTGTAAGTTTGCGTGGGCATGGCCGATTTTTTCAATTTTTACAATAAAAGTGGAAATTGAGTGAAATTGAGTGTTGACTGTTTTTTTTTTTTTTGCATAGGCAAGTGGGCATTGTAGGCGTGTTCTTTGAAAACATTGTAACGTTTTCAAATTCTTTTTGCAAATTTGTGGACGAAATCTTCATTTTTGCGCACGGGAGCATGTTTCCAACAGCTATTACTCGCTTGGGCAGATGGACAAATGGATAAACGAACACAGGGACACGCTTAGAGGCATTGCGAACGTGAAACTGCCTAAGAATTTATATACTTTATGCTGTTTTCAAAGCTTCATTTTCCGCATTAACCTGAATTTTCATACATTGCATTATAATATGGGGAAGGCGTGGTGAGTTTTTCGCATTTTTGTACGGGCAATTTTTATACATTTATCTGCACCTCTCATACTTCGTCGATGGGTATAAAAAAAAATTTAAATTTTTCAAAATCAGTCATAAATTGAAAAGTGCATGAAAGTGTAACAGTGTTCGCCTTTCAATGAAGCGAATCGCGCCTAACTTTAAATTTTACACTTTATTAACCGGACTCAATGTGTTTCACGGCGTTTCACATATCAAACACTGAAGGGGATAAAAACCACTTAACATATTTAGCTTAAAATGAAAATTTCATTATTTGGACTCTTTTTGTGATTTTGTTATTTTCTTATATAAATCGCAATTCAAGCATTTACCGGCGTGAAGTTATCTTTACGTGCGTACCGCATATTTTTGTCTTTACTAAAGGGGGCAATTCTGTCTGTAACATTTAGTTCGCGCCTTTGCTTAAGTAATTAGTAACTGGGTGGTGGTATGGAGAAAATACCAAAATGATTATAAAAACTAAACAAATATGAAAAAGACAAACATAAATGAAAAGCGATGTCATGCGTTAGGTTATAAAAAAATAGAAAAAATTTATTATTACTGTTTACCATCAAGTGTATATACACATATAAAGGATTGCTGAAAACTTACCAAAGGCAAGCAACATTTGTTGCTGTTTTAAAGGACATTGCACATCATCAAAAGAAGCTAATTTTGTTTTGTGTTACATACGTATGTCCTGCCCATATGCTCAAGATACTAAATTAATTGTAATCGTCGTGAACATTGTAATGATAGTAGGCTTCTCCAATAGTTCTTATCTTCCGTCCTTTAAGACTGGCGTAGCGTTATGTCTCTGAAAGTTGTCTCTGATAATTGTCTGCTTGTACATTGAACTCTTCCAGTGTTTCTACTGTGTAACTGTGTGTGGGTGACAGTTTATGGCAATAACTTAGTTTTCTGGTTTTGTGATCACAATTAAAGATTTAGTTCGTTTCGGATGTGCATCGTTCCTACTTTTATATCCATCACCGCAGGATGAGGACTATATTCAGTTGGTCAAATCGTTTGCAGCGTTCAGCAACAAGCTTCAGCATTAAATTATGAATTGATTTAAGTATGTCCGTCAGTTCGTTTATGTAATAAGTGTTTTAAACATTCTCTTGGCCGCGAAAATGAAGCTAACGATTTGAAATTTGGCAAAAGCATTGGAAGTTCTTGCACGCAGGTTGCTATTGAAAACAGATTAAATCGCTCGAAGGTTACGCCTATAGTACTGTGTGAAATTAAAACACCTCTGCTTTTCAAAAGGAATTGGAAATTGTGTTTTTTGCTCTTTACTCATAAACTACAGTAGAGTTTCAGTCTCCAGGCAGTCGAGTTCAAGACCTCGAAGAGTCGAGGCTGCATAAGATTTCAATTCGTTAAATGTAACGGTGATAACCAATTAATAAAAGAAAGAGCAAGTCCCTGTAAAAAGAGAAATTTCTTGTGTTTTCGTTCCCTGGGCCGCTGAGCTGCCCCAGCAAATGGAAAGGGACGAAACGTCCTCACAGTTTATATAATATTTACTTAAATCGAATTGTTCCGAAATAGTATTGAGTATGAAATCTCGAGCAAGCAAATGAAACGCGTACGACTTTCATGGATTGGCCATAGAAGTGCTGGAAAATTGAAAACAATACATCGAAGCTAAACTTTTGATTCGCCAATTCGTATATAGGATGGACATCCCTATACAATAATTTCATCGCTTTGTGTTTTATATTTAAATGGAACGGATAAGAGTATTGCACTAACATCAACCAAAGAAAAGAGATTACAGAAGACGGGCATATGATCGAGGCTGTACCCCACTTCAAAGCCTTAAATGCGATGCTTGTGTATTTTGAAATTAAATTAATTGAAAAGCGCAGAAAGCATTCTATATATCTAAAGTAAATTAGCCTTCCGAGGGAGGTTTCCTTTATCTCGAAAATACTTTTCAATTTCAAAATATTTCCAAAAACATACTCTTTGGTTATTTAATTTCTATTTTACAATCATCTTATATTCAGACATACATGCAACGTTCCACTCGCTACCCGAGTTATTAGCCTTCCTATGAAACTTCAATGAAAACTGAACAGATAAATTTTAACTTAATTCGTTTATTGATGTCATAGGAAATTTGGTTCGCATGATTATAAGTTGGCTTTTGTTTCTTTGCTTTATTAACAAAAACTTATTCACTATACATATATATATATGTATCATCAGCAAAAACCCTACATGTAATAGCTACGAAGTTGACCTAAATTGTGAAAATAAAAGTGAAACCGTAATAATAATTATATTGCAATGATTGATAAGTTTCCAAAGTTTGACAATAACAAGAAAAATAAGAAAAAAAATTAACAGCTTGGCAGAAAATTTTATTAACAATAAATACACAAACACACACACACACAAAAAAAAAAAAAAAAAAAAAAAAGCAGAAAATTCATTCAAACAAAAATTCATAATTGCTAAAAATTTACATAGATCCTTACATACGCACACACTTATAGCAACATATTTACATATTTACGAGAACAAAAGAAAATCAGAAAACATTTCAGATGTTATATGTTTGAGCTGTTACTCATAATATCAAACAATAGCAATATAAGGCTACACACTTGTGTAGGTAAATATATATATATATATGCATATATGCATGTTTATTTAGGTATATATGTCAGCAGTCATTGTAAGTGATATAACTTTACCTACATTCAAAATATGGCGATGCATGTTAAACTTACAGAAGTTGTTGCTGTGCGTAGATGTAATCATAATAATGATTGCAACCCTAGTGATCTCCGTGTACGTACATACGTAGATAGGAGCATGTGTTTGCATAAATGAATACGAACACAATAGATGACATCAGTTTTAATGTAGCTTTTTTTTTTCCCCAATGCCCTATATTAGAAGATAAATCAATTTGGAATTATGTTATAATTTCTAATATATACATATATATATATATATATATATATAATATATAGAGATACTTGTCCATCCGCACGTCTCCCTATATGCACGTGTATTCCCACCGTTCAAACTGAACTTCATTATAATTTACATACATATATACATTACATACATATATATTTACTAAATGGCAAATACATGGCATTAGACTCTGTAAAATTTCGTAAGCTCTACTAAGTAACAAATAACAAATAGTTGCATTATTATAAATTTCTTTCTTGTAAGGAAGTAATAAAATGAACAATTACTCTTGTTGGTTGTATACTTCCATAAATAGTTCCATCAAGAAGAAGGAAAAAAAAAAAAAAAAAAAGAAAAAACAAAAGGAAAAGGGAAAGGGAAAAAAAAACGTATTTCTTAATTAACTCTAATTAAGTCGACGTAAACTACATTATCCCGTATTGTTTCGCATTATTTAGCCTAATTTCTATCGCGAATATCGAAATGACTGCCAATCAATGAGATCAATAGAAAGCTAAACGTTAACGTAATGCAACATTTGCAACCGTGCAATATATAGAAGTTTTGTTAGACGTCGCTTCTTAAGCGAAAATTTTAAATCCCAAAGATTATGAGTTTTGCAGAGAACAATCAATCGACACCATGCAATGGGAATTGCAGCAAAGAGCCACTCACTTGACTTACAACACGCGTCATTACAAAAGTCTATGAATATGGGCTCGAATATCGAGCAAATAAGATTCGTTTTAAAGGGTAGAACAGTTATTTCAACTGTTTTTTTTAGCTTTTTTCAAGCTCTTCAGTTTTTTTTTTTTTTTTTATAAAAAAAGGTTTGTTAAACATGCAGGCGGACAGCGAACTGTTGAGCAACTTTTCCTGCATTTACATGAGTATGAAAAATTTCATTTTGGTTTTTTTTTTTTTTTTTTGTTTCATTTGAAAGCAAGAAAATTCAATTAAATAATTTATACTAGAAATGAAGCAGAAAATTTTAGATAAAAATTCATTTATGAAAGATTTGTTGTTTTCTTCTCATAGCCACGATACCCGGTACATTCGACTAATAAAATGTTTGTAACGCATAGAAATGTTCATCGCAAACTACTAATAAAGTCTTGATAGGCTTAGGCAAACTAATCAATTTGGTCAATCGTGTCTAATGAACCTTTTTGGCTCGGAAGAACGCATTAGATCGCAAATTCTTTCTTATAATTAGCGTTACATTTATTTTATAGACAAAAAAAGAAAGAAAGTAAAAATCGATTCATTGATCGATTGCGTCTACTATTATCAGCAAGATAATGGCTGCCCTTTTTGTGTTACAAGTTTTAGTTTCAAACTCTCCTAGAATCTTAAGTTTATGATTTCAAAGGGAAGAGTAAATGAAATCGAAATGAAAAAATCGCATGTAAACTAGATCGTGTGTGTGAATGTGCACTTTCTCCGATTGCCTGCAGAGCTGACAAATTGCATTAAACTATGATTGTCGAAATTATAGATGGCGTCAATATATTGAGGAAAGGAAGGTGATAGTCGGCGTGATGGGATTCGGCCAAACTGTGCAAAGTTTCTTTTTTTATATCTTTTAATTGCTTTAATGTAAAATTAGAATTTTAGATTTACTTTAACCCCCCAAAAATGTTGCAGTGCATTTTTTGTTAGATACTATAGGAATTTTAACATTTAAAGTAAGTAGATTTTGTTTATATACTGAAAGCTTGTAATGGATGTTCGTACGTAGAGAAGTAATTAAATTTTTTTATAATACATATAAAAAAAAAAATTAAACGAACAGTTTGTGCGGTTTACAAAAATGGAAAGTTTTTTTTTTTTTTTTTTTTTTTTTACCTAATTACTAATTAAACACTTGCACACTGACATTCTTGTTACTATTGACAAGGGCTTGACATAATAAAAAAGAAAAAAAATATATTAAATTGCTTTGTATGAGCAAATAACTAAAATGAAAAGTTGACATATTTCTAATTACCTCAAAATTTCTTTATTAATTACAGTCGAACAACTCTTACTATATGCATATAAATACTGACTTTTTTCGTTCTATGGAATGCATGTTCAAGTTAAAAGACCCGAGAACATTATAATTGGGCCAGCTAAATCATTAGATACCCTACTCTACGTCACTTAATACAATTACGCACTCATTTCGACGATAATAACCAAAAATTTCACATTATTTCCATGCGAAAACGTACGTGTCATACATTAAAAGTCCGCATTGTGGAGCATGCTCAAAACATCACATGACGTGATCGAAATTTAGCAAACTTTGTTTACTTCGGAAAGAATTTATTATTTTGCATTTATTTCCATCATAAAAACTCTAAATTAGATTTTCTCCCCTATATTTGTTGGGGTCTACGAAATAGATTTATGGGATCCAAAGAGCCTGCGCTTAACTATGGATCAATTTTCATTTAATAATATATTAAAAATTACATTTTTTTCTAAAGGGCTTACTACTCATAAGATATCTTATAGGGGAATGGCATCCAAGAAGTAGATCCATGTGGCATAAATTGGATCCGCTTTGGATTTTTTATGTCAAATTACTATTATGCACAAATTTTCATTAGCATTAACAAAGCATTAACAATTACACCTTTTTGACATATGAAGATTTCTGTTTCACTAGAATCCATATATGCGATGAAATCCAAAGAAAGAAGAAGAAAAGATTTCTATATCAGATTATTATTATGAACCAGTTTTCACAATAAATTTTTGAAAATTAATCCTTTTTACCATTCAATTTTCGTAGGAATGATTCTATGGGAGGAGGCTTAAAAAAATTGCCCCATCCGGTCTAAATTTTAGAGAGGAATTTAGAATGGCGCAATACTATTTATTATTCAAAGATTTTTGTCAAGGAATTCTGAAAATTGGAATTTTTTTTGATTAGTGGTCGAAAAGGTCATCGGGCCCGAATCATTTCCAACAACAAGGTTTGTCGTTGAGTGAAGACATGCCGGTGCACGAAATTTGTACAAAATATCTTAAAAATTACGCCCTACGAGATAAGCATAAGAACGCATGGAAAGATATGAGACGGGCGGACAGACAAGATTAAATTTATTTAGAAAAAAATTATGAAGCGCTTGCTACAATAAAAGGTGGACGCATCTTAAGCTCCTCTGTGCGCTACATATGTCGTTGCAAAGTAAATATACCCTCTACTACAAGCGGTGTAGTGTAAGTGAAAAAAGAGAAACAAAATCTTTGGAAAGGTTTTGTGTAACGTTTTTCAATCAAGTGAATTTCGATCCGTTGAAATAGAAAATTGGTTATATTTATGGGTAAAAACATATTAAATATGGCTTTCATCAAATTTCCTTTTTAATAATCGTCCAATCGTCCAATCGTCCAATCGTCCAATCGTCTTAAAAATACATCACAAACGGAGTGCATACAAAAGCGGGCATCATCACTCAACTGACTCCCGTACAGTAGCAATATTTTATATCTGTGTTTTATGGGCACAAGAACACTAAGAAGTGTATGCACTGGTGCGAGTTTCTTCGCAGGACACTTAAAGGTTTCCTTAATGCGTAACGGGATAAGTGATAAATTATTTTAAAATTTCAACTATTCGGTGACTATGGAAAGGCTCTTCGATAATTCAAAATGTGAAAAGAAACTTAAATCCCAGGCAAAGTTTGGCTTGTGTCATGAAAACCTTACCCAGTTTCCTTGAGCGCGGACGCTACATAATATTGATAGAACAAGTGGATTGGTTTTCAAAGACTAAAAGGGACTAAAATATTTTCAAGTATACAAATTAACTTTAATTTTAATAACTAACATAGTTTCACTTATGATATATTTTTAAGTCTGATGACTCAGACATCATATAAAGATAAAGTGCAGCTCAAAACTGCGCTAACAACATTCAATATTCTTGAACGGCCCTTCCTTAGACACGGCTTACTTCATAACAAACGTGAGCAGTGTTTAAATGAAATCCCAAACCATAATTTGTACTTGAATTTAATACTCGTGTTGATTCGACATAAAAAAAAAAGAAAAACAGAAAAAATGAAAAAATGAAAAAATGAAAAAATAAAAAAATAAAAAAAAAATAAAAAATAAAAAACATCAACTCAATACGTTAAACTTGCGTGCAAGCAGTTGCTATGACTTTGGGTGATGAAATGAATGTGGAGAGACTGACAACACACTTTCAAACATAAAACTGAATACATTTAATGTTGGCAAATGTTAAAAAACTAAATAAAAATTTTAAAAAAGAAGAAGATTAAAAAGATTTCATAAAACACACGTATGAGACCTGACTGAGTGCATTCCGTTTCCATGGTGAAGCATATCACATA
>KK502402.1:4666629-4687595 GCA_000688735.1 Glossina austeni
GAGAGAGAGATAAAGAGAGAGAGAGAGAGAGAGAGAGAGAGAGAGAGAGAGAGAGAGAGAGATAAAGAGAGAGATACCTAACTATGATAGCGAGTTGATGGTCTGATTAGCAATTACTAAACAATTTCATCAGTGGATTTAGAAAAAAATAAACTTTCCTTCTAAAATAAAAAAATATTAACTTGACGTACTTACGAAAGTTACTTTTTTTGTGTTTTTTATTTATTGTTATTTTCGAGGCTGTTGTAGGAGCATAATTGTAAACAATTCAAGCAAGATTTCGATAAGTAAAATAAGAAATTCATACTTCAAAATCTGTAATTTCGACTTTTTGCCCATGTCTTCGCAACGGGTTATGAACCAATCAATGTCTGTGCTTTCAACATAATCATAAATTTTGTATTTAAAAAGATTAGTTTATACATCGAGATATTTTGGCATTAAAATGAAATCGATTTTTTATCTTCTATAGTTCAATTTATCTAATATCTGATAATGAATGAAAAATGCTATGAAATAAGAAATTTTCATATTCTTACTTGAATTTTTTCTCTTTTTCTTAAAGCTTCAGTAACGACTAAGCGAATTGAGTGAATGGAAAAGAGAAGTCGAATCATTGATTTTTGCAGAGTTAAGACATCTTCTACTAAAGGATCGACTAAAGCACTTACAAACCATTTTCATAACATTTTCAGTTAAACAAAAAAAAAAAAGAAAGAAGAAATACAATCGATTCTATTGTATGAAAATTGCAAAGGTGTTCAAGGATCTTGAAATAATTTCTCATTAAATGACATATTTTTAGAATTTTAGATTTTCTCTCGTTTTTAGAAGAAAAATTTCCACAATTCTTTTTAAAAACTTCTGGTACGCATTTCCATACTATTTTTAATTGACGTAAGTGTATAAATTCTCTGTTTCTCTCTCTCTCTCTCTCTCTCTCTCTCTCTCTCTCTCTCTCTCTCTCTCTCTCTCTCTCATGATTTCAATGTACTAACCAAGAAGAAAAAGTATTTACCTAACTAAGCCTTTATTTTATGCATTACACAAGTTTTATAAACGAAATAATAAACTTAATATAGCCGATGTTGTTTTATAGCAGAAACATAAATAACTTAATAAGTAAAAAATTGTTAGTTTATTTGTTTAACTTTTACAAAATGAATTATGAATGAATCAACTACTAACTACTAATATAATAATAATTATTTACATATTAAAAACAAAAACAAACAAAAGATAAATAAAAAAAAAACACAATAAAAAACAAACAACAACAAATGTTGCAATAATTACTTGAAACGCGACCAAATAAACGTATAACAATTTCATACAAACATTATGAACTAAGCATAGTAGGCAAAACGAACGAATGGAAAAACATGATTAGGAATATGTAACAAGAAAATTTACATTAATGTGTGAAATCAGTCTTGACGGCATTTGATTTGTGGCTTTAACAGCATTTCAAAATTAAAGAAAAAGAAACCGTAAACAAATAAATTAACTAAAATAAATAAAATAATTTAGTTTCTTCGCATATCAACATTTATTGTATTTGCTGTAAAGAGAGAGATGTTTGTCACAAAAAAAAAATATGTCGTTCAAATTCATATCAATGAATTCATATAAAAGATGCTTTTCACTCGTGAAAGACTTGTTTCAACTTTGTTTCTAAACATTGTCGTCATTTAATGGATTTCTTTATCTGCGAACGAAAGAAATCGTAGGAGCAGTTAATGGATGGCTTAACTTTTACTCAGATGACATCTGTTCACCCGTAAGACATTTTGTACCCATCACCGAAGAATGAGTGGTATATTCATTTCGTCAAAACGTTTGCAGTGCCCGGGAGAAAGCTCCAGCGTCCCCACAAAGTCTACATATTCTAGACTAGCATCAAATTCTGAATTGATCTAACAATGTCCGTCTGTCCGTCTGTGTAATGTCTGTTGTAACTACAAATTTGGCAGAAACATCCAATTCGAATGGACCTAACCATGTCCGTCCATACATCTGTTCATCTGCCCGACTGCGCAAGTGCGTAGTATCTGCGGTAAACGTTCTCCCGTTGGCAAAAATGAAGATATCGGCTAAATATTTGCAAGAGAATTCGAAAACGGCGCAAGCGGGACCAAGAATAACGTATACACCACCCACACATCTATGCAAGCATAACTAAAAACATATGTAGAGTTGATTTGGGTACAACAGAATCTACGGTTTGGCCACTGCTCCATTGTCGGCATATACTAAAATGTCAAATTTAAAAAAACTTGGTAATCATAGTTCTGGAAAGCCGAACTTAAAGTTTTTAGCTTGTTTGAAAGGTACATTTTTATCAATTCAATAGGTGTCCACTAAAATGATCTGTGTTTCCCAATTTGGATGGAGGAAGGTTAAAAAATTGAAGAGGAATACTCCTTTTTCCACCGGGAATTCTAGAAATATGTTTTTCGTCTTGCCTGATCCTAATTTTTGATACTGTCCTGTATTTGCACTTTCCTTAGGGTGAATGTAATAATAAAATAAGAGGGATGAGTACACAGTTTCCACATCGACTCATAAAATACTCATACGTTTTTAGATCCCTATGCATATATATGCGTATATACTTGAAGACAAATTCTTCTTAATTCCATACTTCACGAAAGTGCTTCAAGTTTCAAAACACCAAAGCCAGCGCTATCCTTGATGCTATGAATCTTGCTTATAAAAACAAACTTCAAACTGTTATTGTTACATATAAGCTCGTGTGTGTTAGAAGCTATCCGAAATCCCCCAGCTATTCGAGCAAAATCCCCTTCATGCGGTAATTAAATTGAAATATTTTGGGTGCCTTGCTATATCGGTTTACGGGGAAATGAACAGACTGATTAAGCGGGAAGGTCTTCTGCTGCTTCTGTATCTCTGAAAAATTGAATCTTCAGAGATACATTGGAAGAAAAGTTAACCAGAAAGTTATGGAAGCAAATCAAGCAATATGTCCAACAAATATTGATATAACGAAAATCCCTTGGCCACACAATTGCAACACACCTATGTATCCTAAAGAAGTCTTCTTCTCCAATCTGCAATTGTAGTCAAATTCTTACACTGCCAGGACTGCCTATTCCTTTATTCCTTTACTGAAAGGAACGCATTCGGAACAACTAACTAATCGTATGGACTTGAAATCAGCTATAGAACGCAACATCAATTTAATATATTCCCTCACTAAAACTTAAAACTACTGGGCTCAATATTTAATTTTCTTTTTCAAAATAGCACCGATAGCCTGTGTTGCTCGTCCTCCATTTTCCCGTTTTATTTTAATCTAAGAATTTGTTTCCTTACTCTAACAAAACGATGATATTAATAATAAAATTGGGTGCATATAAGAAGCACCTATTTTTCACTCGATGTAAGTATTGAGAATGCGTGTGTCTATCTGTCTGAAGAAATTACCATTTAGTTTACAAGTATATAGCCAGCCAACATCTGGTTCAGAGCAAGAAATTTTGAAATTGAAATGTTTATCCTCCTCCAGTGTTTATATAATTTATGTGATAGCCTTATGCGTTATGGCATAATGTGCACCCTTCGGACATTTATTGTGTTTATTTATTAAATATTCTGCTACAAATTTCCTAATTATCAGCCGCTTAGCTATTTTCTTAAACCGCAATTACTAATATGATGGTTAATATATGAATTATAACTTAAAAAAATAAAATAATAATACGCAAGAAGAAGCACACAGCTTTAGGTGAGTTGAAAGAAAACAACAAAATGTGTTCAAATTTAATCTTAATTTAAGAAAAATTTTCCTGTTCTTGTCTTGTGTTCTTGTAACTAGTGCGCTATCGATATAGTCTTCGCAGCAGTCTTTCATCAAGTGTTAACCTTTTAGGAATAGACATACGCAAAAGGGTAACACTTAACACATAATACCGCTTTTGTTAATAATCTTAAAGCTCGTGAAATATCTCGTATAAGAATATTAATAATACGCAATCAAGCACAAGTAACTGCAACATTTCGCAGTTTAGCAGTGAGTTCCATAATATAACGGACAAAACGGGCAGATCAAGTAAATGGTGATCGTTGAACATTTTACACGGATCGAACAACTCATAATTGGTGCGGTATTCTGATGGCTGCAAAAGCACAAAACGTCTTGAGATCCTACTACGAATGTGAATATCAATAGGTTCTAATAAAGTTGGCGGATAAACATCATCATTTCACGCCTTTTTTCGAGGGTAGACAAGTTAAACTGATTGCATTATATTCGATATGACTGGGTAAGTATTACCCAGTTCCAAATACATTTATAATTCTATTTTACGTAATATGCTTGCGTCATTTTCCCCTATGCGTCGAATAAATTCTATCATGATAGTTCTTCTAGGTTCTATTTTGTCATATATGTCCGTATTAGGTTATAGAGTATGTTCACCTTTGCATAGTTATCTGCCACAAAAATGCATTCGTTGAGAAAGATATCAAAATTAATGAAACGATGGATGTTTAAATATCTTATCCTTTTTTCCGTTACTGTCAACGCATAAAATACGAACATTAATTACGCTATTGGCGGTGACGTTAGCTTAAGAAATACTAGCGAAAAATGTGCGGAAAACTTGGGCTCATCATGTCTGTTATTGTAAGAGAATGGTGAGCTATACTTTTCCGCAATTCTTCATAGTGTTTTTCTTTTTTTTTTTAAACAATAAAATATCATTCACAATAAATATGAACGTAAAGAAGCGTTTTACAAAAACAAAAAAAAATACAAAAGTATATTTAAACTTAATAATTATTCTAACCCTCATGAGGGACTTTTTAGTTAAGCGAGAGAGAGAGAGAGGAAGAGAGAGAGAGAGAGAGAGAGAGAGAGAGAGAGAGAGAGAGGGAGAGGAAAAGAGGAAAAGAGGAAGATAGGAAGAGAGAGAGAGAGAAAGAGAGAGAGAGAGAGAGATAGAGAGAATGAGAGAGAGAGAGAGAGCGAGAGAGAGAGAGAGAGCGAGAGAGAGAGAGAGGGAGAGAGCGAGAGAGAGATAGAGAGAATGAGAGGAAGAGAGAGCGAGAGAGAGAGAGAGAGGACGAGAGAGAGATAGGACGAGAGAGAGAGGGGAAGAGAGAGAGAGGGGAAGAGAGAGAGAGAGGAAGAGAGAGAGAGCGAGAGGAAGAGAGGGAGAGAGATAGAGAGAGGGAGAGAGAGGAAGAGAGGAAGAGAGAGAGAGAGGAAGAGAGAGAGAGAGAGAGCGAGAGAGAGAGAGAGAAAGAGGAAGAGAGAGAGAGAGACCGGCGTGAAACTAAATTTTGTAAATTTTTCCATATTTTTCTTTTTTACCCAACTGACAGATTACATTAGAGTTGTAGCAGGTAATTGGTGAGTAAACTTAGCTGACAAAAAAAAAAATGGAAAAATTGAATTCATTTGATCGTACGGCTTAGATTCTTTGGTTAGAAAATTTCGTAGTTTTCATTTCACATGGCTGCAAACCAAACGACATAATTATTGTACATGAAGAGTAGTTGTAATAAAGTAAGAAAATTATATTCGACCGCAATCGAACCTTTTATACCCATCGCCGTTGTGCTAAAAGATCTAAATTTTCATGCTCTGTAAAATGGAGTGCGCACGACTGATTTTTTCTATTTTCGAGATAAAAATTTTTATCGTATAGCTTGCGAGCGTTGTAGGTGTCCCCTTTGAAAAGTTTGGGTCACATTTTAATTCTTTTGAAAATTTGTCCGTAGAATTTGATGCTCATCAAGAATATGTATACTTTGTGCGGTATCTGAAACTTCCTTATCGATATTGAATACAATCTCCATCCTTCGGTATTAAAAAAGCTTTTTTCTATTTCTGGCTGCAAATTTTAACATTTACATATATATACAGCTTAGAAAAACTGAAGTAAATTATCATATGTTTCGCTTAACTGACAAGAAGCAATCAATGATTATGAACGAGAAGTACGAAAACCGGCAAAAGTGTACGAAGTAAGAGAATATCTTATGTTAACTTACCCCGTCGTGGGTGGGGTAATATTTCATATAGCTACTAACTATCATTATATTTACCGTAAAAGTCTTATCTAGTTTGTGAATTTTTCAAGTTATAAACCTTTGCGATCGAGTACTTTATCGGAATTCATTGAAAATGCACCAATGCTCGTCATAGGACGTATAGATATTCGAACTTAAATGGAAATGCTCACTTGCACGTAAAGTAATTTACTGTTTTTATAAAAAATTATATGCTGTGTGGATGTTGGTTCCTATCAATTTTTTAAATAATTGTCTGCCTCACCTCAACTTAGTTTTTATCATTCATCTGCTAAATAATATGAATAGAATTTACAAAAAAAAAAAAAAAAAAAAAATCATTAAGTTACTGAATGCAGCACGTGCTTAAACTTGGATAATTTTTTGTTTTTATTAATTGTCAGCTGCATTTGCTTAGGAAGCATTGAAAATAAATAAACTTTTGTTGTAGCGTTTATGCGCTTTCAAAAAGAGAAAAATAAAAAAAAAACAGGTTTTTACTCTAATCCGTTAACTTCACCTAATACTGCATAGTACATATATACATACATACATATATATCTATGTATGTATATGTATCGTTTCGTTACACTCATACATTGCCATCTAAGGCTTTCATGAAATAAGGAAAGTAAATAAAAACAAAATTTTTTTTAAGCCAAGATATTGAGAGATTAGAAGGCGTTTTAATCAAAACCAATAACAATGTCGAACGAATTCTTATTATTTGGCAAAAGACTTCAGACCATGTTCAACAAGTAAAAGGTGTGTGAGCACCGCCGTGGCTTTTTGCCTTTGTCAGCTCTCTTCGCATAAAATGTAAAAAACAAAACCAAGAAATTACGTTCGTCTTAAATGGAATTTTCGGTAATAGGCGCTAGATTTGGTTGTTCGTTAAAAAGAAGAAAAAAGTACTGAATGTCCATGTAAATGTAACATATATGGCACTGTCTGTCTGTGCAGAAATACGGCACCATATTGAAATCTTTTCGATTACACAATACGTCCGAATAAGTTCAAGAATGATTTGAAGGGAATGTTCAAGATAAGGAGAAAAAGTAGTTAAAAACCATTAGCTACAACCATTACGTGAAACTCTTGTCTTGAAAATTTCGAAATTTTGCTAATTATTACTACAAACATATCGAGCGATATAGTGTACGTTTGAGTTCCAGTTGCAAGGTGTAAAATGGTAGAGTTTTACAAACGTTGCGGCAAACCTTTGTCGTGATCATCGATCGCTATATCGATTGATGGACATTGCCAAGCCTGGAGGGTTTACGACCTATAGTCTTAAGTCTGCGAAACTTAAATCGAAGGAATCTTATATCGGTCCTGTGATGAATGGCAATTTCGACGATTTTAGACGAATTCTTTGAAGTCCCTATTGTGGATCTAATAAATTCTTCAGCTACGTTTGTATAACTTGCCCATGATTATTACATAATTTATCTAGTAAGTGTATGAGAGTTGTTTTTTAAATTTTATTGCCCAACTTGGTCGAAACCGTTCGGACCAGTTTTTTCGATAAGCAGCTGATGAAGATAATTTCAATTTAATATCTATCGCATATTTTTAATTTATTCATACGAATTTTTTGAAATTATTTTTTTTTGTTGTTTTTTTTTCTTTTGATTTCTTTACACCACCATCACTGCAAAATGGCGGATATACGACATTTGTTATTACAGTTTTAACATTTAGTTATAAATATGCAAGTGCGATTTCACGTAATATATATGTCGGTCAAATAAAAAAACAAAAAAAAAAAAAAACCATACACAAAATAATTTACAATATTAAGGAAATGTGGTTCTAAAATTGAACAGAAACCTTATCAGGATCAATTAAAAAAGTTCTATGCAAAAATCATTCCAAGTCACCCCAAATCGCCGAGCCTAACCAAAAGTTATATTATTTTTCGTATTTTTACATCATTTTATATGATAGTGATTTTAAAGCTTCCTTATGTGTTATACTCTACTGCTCTCTGCTACTTGCGATACAAGGGTATATTAAATTTGTGCGTATGTATGATGTATCTAGCAAAAGAAGTACTTGAAAGAAGTATACCGACCGATTTAGACGCACCTTCTGGCTGCATTTAAGCTTGTCTATCCGTCTGTCCATCTTATTCTTTTGTTTTCAATCGAAAGGCCGCAATTTTTGAGAAATGTTGTTGTTGTTGGAATACGCTATGCTTATGCGGAAATAATCCGGATCGCACCACTTTTGCGTTACACTTCTCGTGTAACGTCTTATTTTGAAAATCCGTTTGATAACTGCAGGATGCTGTAGACTATGAAATGATAGGTCGCGGCCCATTATGTGTCTACTTGTTGATCTTAACTATTCAGTTTCTCCTTTGCTCGAAAACTACTTAAGCGTGTACTGTAAGCATGTACTCAATTCTAGTTTACAATATGAATGCACTGAAAGTTCCATCAAGGATTCTGTTGCTTTAAATTGTTAAAAAAGCTGATTGACATGAAAATCTTTTCATATTTGATATTTGCGTGCACTAAATACATCTGCTGTTAAAGTTGCATTTTAAAGACGCACATGTTCTCATAGTTAATTAATTTTACATACGAAAGGTTAATTAAGCGGTTTTTTTACAACTTCTTGTTTGAATGTATGTTAAAAGAAATCATTTTATAAAAACAGCAAACATTCTCCCAATAGTAATTAAGGAAAAATAAAAAAATAAATAAATAAATGAATAAAAGAAAAAAAAGAAAATAAATAAAAACTTGCATTGGGTAACCCGATAATTATAAAAGAATTATTGTGTTTATTATTTTGGAAAATTACTTTTAAAATAAATTAAAAAAGAATCCAAGAAATAGACCCATGTGGTTCAAAGTTGATCCAGTTCATTTTTATCTCAAATTATTAGCATGAAAAGTATCATGTAAGACCTTGTATTTCCTTGGATTCCATATATGCAGCGGTAATCAAAAAATAGACCTACGTGGTCCATATTCTGTAGGATTGACAATTTAGTATTATTTGACCATGAAACATTGAAAGTTCGACTTTGTTACCATGTATAGATACCGTTTTCGTAGTGATGGTGATGGGATGATGAGGCGCGGTTCAAAACATCGTCCTATTCGAATCAAATTTTTCATACCAATTTCGAATGTCGATATGCTTGGCGAAAAATTTTGGTTTTTGGGGGGTGGGGGGGCGGTCGAACAAGTAAATCGATCCGAGCTATTTTCAATAGCATTTGGCCTTGGGTTAAAACGCGTCAGTGCATCAAATGTCACCAAAATATTTCAAAAATTGGCATTTGTAAGTTGAAAACATGTGTACATAGACAGACATCAGACGGAAGGACAGACAGACAGGTTTAAATTGTTTCAGAAAATTATTCTGAGTCGATTGGCATAATAAAAGTTGAGTCTGTGTTAAGCCATTCTGAGTATTACGTACGTCCGCCCATAAGGGGTGTAGAGTATAAAAAGGGAATAAAATTGCAATTATAGTAAGCAAATGAAAACAACCCTATTCACATTGGATCGAATATTCGACGTTTCCAATATCGCCTTTCGGCTGGGATCCCGTAATCTGGTAAATATTTCTAAAGATGTCCTTTCTGCAAATGGTAAATTATTTTTAGTAATATTTTTTATAAATCTTAGTTTTTTAGAATATTGTTGCTGCTGTTTTTTTTATTGTAAGTGGTAAACTCGTCGAATTGCAGATGTCATCCATTGCATTTTTGCCAAGGACGAATGCTATTGAAAATGATTCCGATCGAATTACTTTATCGATTGCTTCCCTTTTTTATTTTGAAAAATCGTTCCATAATTAACGGTATCAAGCGAGGTGGTATGGGTTTAATGGTGAATAGTTTTCCACTATAGTGCTTTTATATGATTTAAAAGTCGATTGGATTCGGACTGTGAATATATATGAAATACATTTTACTAAAGGAACTTTGGCAAATAATTGATACAAACATTCTAATGCGCTACATGACAACAGAACTTACTTTTTCATTTTATACCCTGCACCACTTCTGCTATAGGGTATATTAAGTTAATGCGGTCGTATGTAACATGCAGAAGACGTTAAGGTAGACCCGCCTTTTATTATGCCGATCGATTCAGAATCATAATCTGAATTTATCTGAGCCTGTCTGTCCGTCCAATGTCTGCCTATGTAAATTTTTGTTCAAGCTGCAGATCGCAATTTTTGAGACATTTCGACGGTACAGTGATGTGTTTTGACCCAAGACCGAACCCTATTGAAAATGGTTCGGATCGGTCCATTTTTTCGTCCACTCTCCAAATAAAGCCCTATTCTGAAAAGTCGTTATATGGATAAAAATTGTAATTTTTGAAATCGATATTCTAAATTGGTATGAAAACTTGGAACCGATTGGGCCAATTTGTGAACCCCCTCTCATATAATGAAAAATTGAAGTTCATACGAGCAAAATGTGTAATTTTCAATGCTTCATGCAAACATAAAAACACGAACTATACCAAATTTGAAGCTTCTCGGCCAATATTTTGAATCCTACCCTAATAGGAATTTTTACGAAAATTGACTCTTTGTAGAGCAGAAAAGTGTAAATTTTAATGTGTGGTCATGAAAATTCATCCATAATATTATAGTAGTTTCATACAAAAATCAACTCTACAAAGTTTGGACCATTGAAGCCTATTTTTGGATCCTGTCCTATGTAAGGATTATACTTATACTAAACAGGTTGCGTTTTTGGCCCGTTTCCGTATAAATACGCACAAGAAATATATGCCTTTATATAGAAACAAGATATCATTTTTGTGTTCTATAAATAAGAATAAAAATTATTTTAGACAAAGAGGTGTAGGGTATGCAATGATCGGACTTGGCCAACTGTAATGCTCTTACTTGTTATTTACTAGTTTTTATTTGCTAATTTGTAAATTTGGTTTTTGTATTCAAGGAGAAGTTCATCTGTTAATCTATTCTTCGCGCTATGTATGCAGATCCGTTCACTTATCAGATTGCCTGTAAGTTCCTTCCACCATTTCTTCGTGGTGTCTATATATCCGTATGCTTTCTCTTCTAACTGTTCATTTATTAATCAATGTGTCCATTTCTTCATGTGTTGGTCGATTTTTAAAATTTTTCCATTGTATATATAGCAGAAATGTGGTTAGATTACTTTAATGCCAACTCAATATGTAATTAGGAAGAGCTTCCCCGTCAAAATAGATTAAAAATTTTTTACATTTTATCCGCAATATAAGAATTTTGATCTATGAAGAAAAATGAACGAAAGAAATCGCAAAATTTATGCGTAGCTCCGGAAAGAAATTTCGTGGGTTTTGGAAATTTCGTCTGCTACGCAAACAGTGGGAACAATTTAATATATCTTCAGTCTCTGATTCAAGACAAAAAATTTAAATAAATGTATTGAAAATATCTAAAGATTAATTATTCCATTGCTGGCCCAGTTTTTGTTTGCTTTTGTTTCTCTATTTTATTTAATATTTAATTTGCTAATTGATATAAAATAAAAATTTACATACGGGGCATTGACTTCTCTCTTATGCATATTATAATCAAGTTGTCGATGATGATCTATTTTAGAAAAAAAAAAAAAAAAAAAAAAAAAAATTTTGTTATTTTGCTTAAACATACACAAATGCATAAATTGTGTCATCTTTAATAAATAGATACGCGTTAGTATTTGTGTATTATGTTAATTATTAACACAGACTTTGCAAACTAAACCAACACATCTGCGCATTATTGCTGCGGTCATCTCAAAAGTCAGCATTATTTATTGGTCATAAACCTACATACATAACATTTAATAATTTACGCATATACATATCCTCTAATCCTAAAGATGATAACGATGACGATGATGCCAACGATGCAGCTGACAAGCTAAGAAATAAATAATATTTTGTATGAGTTTATCGTGAAAGAGAAAAATTAATTATTCACGCAATAGTTAATTTTACAATCGCGACAGGAATACGATGATATATTCATTTTGTCATCTCATTTGTAACCTGCAAATGTATGCGTCCATAATGCGATAACGCTCTAAATTCAATATACATAACATTTTACACAACACATTTTTTTTTTGACTTATTGTCTTCTTTTTGGAATGAAACTCTAAAAAAATGTTTCTACTTTTATGTGATGGCTTAGTTCAGGGAATATCTGATAAGATATATGTCTTCTTCTTCTTCTTCAAAAAAAAAAAAAAAAAAAGAGAAAAAAAACATATCTACACACGTAGAAGAAGCAGCTTTAATAAATGATAACGATTTCGTTAATATTTTCCGAATAAATGGCAGTCGCCTCGTATGATTTCGCTAACATCGAAGGTGTCTAAGATTCATCTCAGATTGAATAAAAGTATTTTATTTTTTGAATCATAAAAATAAAATTTTATTCATTTCATGATCTAATAGTATTATGAAATTCGCAAAGCAATCCATAAAAATTTTATTTTATTTCTTTTTTTTTTTTTTTTTTTACATAAAATTTACACAATTGAAGATTTATATTAGTGCTTACGCAGCAATTAGATATGCAGAGATTTTGAATTAATTCGGATAAACTCAATTCCCCAAAGGTGTTGAGCTGTTCATGAAGATGTCGACAGAAAGCAAAGTTGCTCTTAAATTGTATAGTTTGGTCAAGAAATTTGCTATAGGAGGCGTATTTATTTAATGCATCCAAATAACTAGAGGCACTATAGAACGTTTCACCGTTAGTCCACTGTTAAATACCCTACACCACTTTGTTAACCATAGTTAGTCGTATGACTCCTTTTAAAAAGTATGGGAAGTGGTCAAAAAAGCGGTCCGATTGGAATCATTTTTAACAGCGTTCGTCCTTAGGTCAAAACACGTCAGTATACAAAATTTCATCAGAATATCTCAAAAAGTGCGGCTTGTAGGCTAAACAAAAGGCGACAAACTTAAATCAATTTCTAAATTGTTCCTGAGTCAACCGGTGCGTCTATCTCAAGTCACTCTGGATAAGGTACCTATCTACCATACATAGTATAAGGAACAAAAAAGGAAGGGACGGCAAACTTTAAATAAATTTTAATTTTTAATTTTACCGTTCGTTATGTGAGCCATTCTTTCCAAGTGGATTGTTTTAGACGTATGCAAAACTATTAAAAAAATTATGTTAGTCCCGGAGCCCTAACCTTAAGCTGAAGCGGGTCAGTTTTTGCACAGTTTTCTGCAGTTTATCACAGAGAGACCTTGGTAATATTGCAAGCTAAATTTTCCATTTTCCAAGTCTGTCAGAAAATAAATTGAAATTTTATTTGGAATTTAAATTAATTACGCAATCTTTACGTCGATAAATGCTCATTATCTTCATCGTTTGAAATATTTATTAAAAAGAGAAGAGAAGAGCTTCGCAATACTTGCTGAAGACTTGCGGTGGAAAATTTCATTTCCCTTTTTTAGATTCGTTAAGCGTTTAGATTATCATTTGAAGTGTACGAAAATCAAAGGTACCTCTTTAGACCAGAGATCAGCAGTATACCTTTTGTAGCGACTGCATGGGCAGGCAGGATTTCATTTGATCAGAGAAATTTATGTACAAAAAAAATTCAACTCGCATTCGTGTTAGATCACATTTAGATGGTCATAGGCAAGCATAAAGGCCAGCCTTGAGGTATGTGTCCAAAAAAAATTCGAACATCATTGCCTAATACATGTCGGAAGTTTCAGTTCACCCGCTTATGTAACGCATTGTTTTGCGAAATTGAAATCATTTGATGAACAAATCTGATCCCTTCAAATATGCCGCACGTTATGATAGCAAAGACGCATATTATCTTCACTTCTTATCCCATTGATGGGGGAATATTATGAAGTGCAACGCAGTACATAAGAAATGAAGCACAAGTCGAAGACTAATTTATTGAACCGGCTCGAATATTCTCTTTCAATAAAATTCCTTTCCAGTAAAAATGATGGAATCAATCACATTTAGGTTTTTTTGCCCAAACCGTCCAACTTCAATCTCCAACGATGAGAATGTGTAGTTAAGTGAACTTTCAATTCTATCAAAAGCTTTACTTTATTTGATTTTTACAATCAGGGAAAATTGTTTGTTTATCTATCGTCGCAACGTTGTATGCGTTACAATAACATTCGAATACATATCGAGTTCATAGGTGACTATAACAGGAACTAAAAGTCTATGTAATGCAAATAACTTTTCACAGAGTCTGTTATAAAGTATGAAATGAAAAACTAAAGTGAAATAATGTGAGATAGAAACAAAGTATTTATGTACCTTTCATTTTTTGTCAATGAAAAGGTTGCTTTTTTTTTTTTTTTTTTTTTTTTTTTTTTGATGAATATCTCGATTTTTAGAGGACAAGAGATTTTTGTGAATTTACATAACAACAGAAATGTTGGTTTTTTCATATCTATTCCTTTAAAAGGGAAATCGGGTATAAAAATAAAAAAAAAAAAATTATGAAATAAACTCGGATAGCAATCATTTCGAGCAAATACTTATGAAAAGTTACCAGAAATTTTGCATTTGCATGGACTTTAGATTTTCATTGTTAAGTGATCTTAAATTTTTACACCTTAAAATTAATAATATGGATATGAGAGATCTATTCTCCTACGAAGATCTTGCAACAACCCACGCGATCTATAAAACCATACAACTATTCTTGGAAAAATTTTGTGGATCGCGTGATATCGTAAGCTGAGAAATGATATGAGCTAGTCATCGATGTCATCTGATTCGATACCGCTACACTTTTCTTAAGCGCAAAATGTTCGTCCCGAGATCTTGTGACTCTTTGTCGTCGACATCGTGAACACTTATCGTGTCCAACCCATTTCAAAGAAGAGGTGTGTACACCATCGATAAACCAGATATTGAATAAAAAACTTCACTATGTGATCGTCGGCATTTTTCGGCAACTATGTGAGAAAAATGGCCAAACACGAGACGGTCACTGCCCAGACTTTCTTATTATAGAATCCCTTAAACACCGCTTATGGTTCAAGAGTATATTAAATTTTTGCGAATCTATGGAAAACCCAATAGGGATTAGCGATAGACTCAGAAAAAATGACTTTCTGAATCGATTTGAGCTTGTCTGACCGTCTGGCCGTCTTGGTTTCTTGTGCTCAACTTACATGTCACAATTTCGAAGACATTTCGATATAATTTTGTACACCGAACTGCTGATAAGCAAGCACATTACTAATCGCACTGCAGGTCTTCTAATAACATAGATATTATAGATATGGACTGACAATTTGCAGACCAGATCCAATCTATATGTGTCATGGCATCATTTACCTTGTCTCCGTTTGCTATTTAACGTAGCTCGCTAGTTCTACAGGCGACAGATTTATCTTATTGTGTGCTTTGGTCAAGGCGAGCATTAGCTCGTCGACAAGTAAATCGTTCAATACATATCTGGGTTATAATAGATTTAAGAAAAACGTTCGATTTTTTTTTTTTTATTAATTTTTTTTATTTATTTAAGAGTTTAAGTCGATGATCGTGTGGTGCTGCTCATACCCAAACATGTTCGTTCCCTTCGGCAACCAAACTATCTAGGAGGACTAAAGTGACGACGAATACTTTTATGAAGCTCGTGAAAGCTCGTTCCTCCAGCAAATTTACAAATATTATCGGTTATATTCCCTTATAGAAAAGAAATTCGATTTTTTTTGTTTTTCATTTTGATCTCTTTGAAAGATGCTGTCCATCTTTAAGTTAATGTGGGTCCGGTTAAACAAAATTTTTAATTTAATTTTCGCAAACAGAAAAAAGTTATAATTACATGAAAAAAAAAAATAAAAATAATAATTATCGGGCTTTTATATGATTTTTTACGGTTTTGAAAAATTAAAAATTAACGCAGAGCACTTGTTTAGCTGTCTGATGCCTATTTCTAAAAGGAAATGAAATCTTATAAAAACAATTTAAAAATTTTTCAACTCGCAAGATACGATGACACAACGTATCTGCCTTCAAAAATAGCTGCTATTATATGAATACGCTTTAAATAAATTATTATTAGCTTTCCCTATAACATGTTTGCGATTAGTAAGTTTTAATTGCAGTGCACTCACAAAAAAAAAAAAAATATAAATAAAAAAATCCCTTTTAAAATTCTTATATAAGACCTCAAAGTGTGTTTGCGACCCGTGGTTGCATGTGCATTGCCTCGTATAGGCAAAAATTATTGCATAAGTATAAATTTTTAGTCATGGTTGTGTGTGAGTTTTTAAAAAGAAGCAAAAAAGTGCAACCAAGCACATAAAGTTAAGTGTCACTTCCGCACAACTTTAAAAGAAACTGAGTTAAGAGAACCTCCTCCTTGTCTTTGTAGGGTAAACAATAGAAATGGAAAAAAGACCTTAACTACTCGCGGTAATAGGAAGCTAATGCCTCTAATACTTAACGCGCGCACACACAAATATACATACACTTATATATATACATACATATACATATACATATACATATATATATATATATATATATAATACGTAATTATGCAGAGTCATAGGGTTAACACAACGTAATTATGTAATTGCATTACCGCCCATAAAACATACCATTAAAAAGTTAAAAATTAAAATTAAATTGAAAAAAAAAAAAAAGAAAAAAAAAATTAAAAAAGTACTACAGGAACTTATATATAAAAATACAAAGTATTAATTAGCTAAAGCTAATCAACTGCATTTTTTTTGTAAATTGCACCAGCAGTAATGGAAAGTTCGTAAAGTAAAGTAATTCGTCCATATTTGTCTCTTGCGTTGCAGTTATCGTTCGCGCGATTTACATATGCACTCCGTTCTAAACTTTAGTTATCCGGCTAAAGTTCGCTACCCCTACAAATGTCAATTTTGTCAATAAGAACACGAAGATACACATACATACATACATACACATACATACACACACACACACACACATACATACATACACATTATGGAACTATTCATTGCGTGATACCTTATTTTAAAACAAGTGATTACTAATCTTGGAGGTTCCAATTATTGATAGATATGTCCAGGGGATGGATGAAGTAATGTGCACACAATATTTATTTATTATTAATAGGGTGCTTTTCACATTCAGAACTGCTGCAATTCTTCGAGTAATAGATTCGTAGAGTGCCCAAATAGTTTCCAACGAAATGTTTTCCCTGTATTACCCTTTAATGATGCTGGAGATGGGTACCTACTTCTCATTTTGTGCTCTAAGACTTCCCATAAATGTTCAGTGCTATGTTAAGGGCTGGTGATTGTGCTGGCCAAGGAAGATGTTTAATAGTATCCTGATTCCTGTCAGTTCACTTTGGGTTTCGCTCACTGTCATTACTGTAAATGCTGTCTCTCATAAAACATTAAACAGCTCAGCCCTCGGTAACCGACCACCAACGATTTGTCGTCCTTCAAAGTCTGAGAGATGGCACATATCACCGATCGTTGATTTTAGCCATCCCACGATAAAGCGTATAATAAATTGCAATATAATCCACAAGATTTTCTACATACACTGAACAATACGTACGCGTTGCATTATTTTCACGGAAACACGGACGTGCTGCATGGTACAATATTGCATTTGTCCATTCCCTATGTTATCTTTAGCTTCATTCAAGCCAACACATGCACATTTACGCAATATAACTTTTCTTAATATCAAGCAGATTAGGTACCGTTTAGCAGTGATTTTTATTTTAATTTTTGCCTTCGTCCGATCAGAAATTGTGATCAAACGAATAGAGCAGAAACATTAATATATCCATTCTATGAGTTTGCTTCGAGTCTGAAGCATTTACTGATGGCTTTACATTATGCGGCGTCTAGTCCCGTTATATTATAAAACCAATACCAAAACTCCTATCAATTTGTTATCAATAACAGAGATTAGAGTGAAGATCTCCGCCTTGTTCTAAGAACGTGTTATACTCACTTTTTTTGTAATTCGCTACGAAGCGAATCAATTTTGATATCTGATGTGAATGAATCAGTTCATGATTTACTGCACTTTTCGATTACCTTAAACAACCCTAGAGGCATTCAGAAAATCTGCTCCGATCCGAATCATTTTCAATAGCGTTCGCCCTGGGGCGAAAATATGTGGTTGTATTAAATTTCATCAAAATATCTGTAAAAAAAATCTGCCTTCTATAGGTTAAGCACAAGGGAAGAAGATTGCGAAACAGACAGACAAGCTTTAATCGATTAAGAAAGTGATTATGAATCGGTCGGTATAATAAAAACGAGGTCTAGCTCAATTGCTTCCGGGTGTTGCGTAAATCCGCACCCTTGTACTACGAATGCTGGACGGTATAAAAAGATGCTTTCTATTCCTCATCCTTCGAACATCATCGAACGTTTTTAGTAATACCGTTTCTTTGCCTGCATCATTTATAGTTTAAGATTTATTCGGTTTTCATTGTATTAATCGATTCAGAAACATTGTTCGAGTGATTTAAGCTTACGTGCGCATGTTTGTCTTCCTCTCCGTACATGTATTTTTGCGTCCAATCTACTGATCGCAAGTTTCGATAAACTTTGAAGAAATTCGGTACACTGACGTGCTTTGGGTCAGGGAGATAAACGTAGACGAAAGAGACGCTTCTGACAACTACAACTAATTCTCTGTTTAAACGAGTTTTTCTAACACGAATTAAAAGGAAAGAAAAGGTTCTCTTTTTACACAAATTGTTTTTTCTTTAACACGATTCTCAATTTTCTATAGATGATGAATTTTTGAATTCTGAATTTTTCTTTTTTTTTTTTTTGATGTTTCTATGAGTTTTTCATTTTCAATTCAGTTCGATTGTGTCGATTTTATGCATAGAGTAAAGATGTAACGTATTTTTTAAGGAATTTCTGTCTGGAAGGTCTGTCCAAAGTAAAATTTTATTTTCTATAATATATTTAATGAATCAAAGTTTGTAACACGGGGTAAGTTGTTAAGTGAACTCTAACCAGAACTTTTTTGATATTATTTATTGTACTCTTCAGTTGCTTTTTTAATTCTACTATTTTTCCATTTATCTAATATTTTTTTACTGGAATTTTTTGGGAACGTACCTAACGTACAGAGAGAGAATTAGGTGTACTTTCCATATAGTGGTTTATTTTGAAAAAATCGTTATATGAAAAAAAAAAAATTTGCAATTTTCAAAATTTTCGAATAAAAATCGCTGAGTAAATAGTATTTCTCTCATATAACTAAATGTTTCTACGAGCTGTGAAAGCCTTTATGTAGAAAAAGATCACATCTTTAATATTTTGTGATGAAATTTTGTCCCATAAAAGTAATTTCGAATAAAAATTAAATGCTTTAAATTTGGACCACGTAGGTCTATATTTCGAATTCTATCGCATATATCAGGCTTATTATCACGGAAAAAAGATATAATTTATGATAATTTATCCCGATTATAAATTGAAACTCATATTGTCACAGCGATGTAGCACATTTGCTAGTCACCTTTGCCCAACTATAATATAAGTTTTTTGCCCGTTTTCTATATATAAAATAATGAAAAACATTTCTTTTTACTACAAATTACGCGACATCCTTAAATCATAGGAACTCCATAGAAGGTTTCATATAAGAAGCGCCGACATTTCACATTAATCTAAGGAATAACGTACACAAATACGAATACGAATATAAATTATATTCGAGAGAAGTTTACATCAGTGAAACGATAAATCTAATAAGGAACAAAACATTGCGCTGAAGGGAATATAAATCTTTTCAACATCAAAAGGCATTCGAAATATATTCGAAATGAGTGTAAAATTCGTAATTATCTGATTTTTTGTTGTTGATGTTGCTGTAACCTCTTTTTTGATTCAATTCCCCTGATTAAATAAATCTAAAAAGTTTTAGTAGAAAGGCTTTTTATAACAACTTTCCATTTTCGTTCGTTTCTTGCGAGCGTCAATTATGACGCTTCAATATGTTTCGTTTTTTTTGTTTTTTTAATATGAAGCGATCGATATCTACCGTATAAATCTGGGGAGTACCATGAACTTTCATTGTCAAGTTTTGCGAGCACGTTTGCGAGCGCTAAAGTGATCTCGATCTCGATCTCGATCTCGAAATCTCAAAAAATTCAAATCAACGTCTGTCTACTCTTTATAATGTTTTCATATCAATGGGAAGTCAAATTAATGAAAGCGAACAAAACATTGCACTCGTCATTAATGTTCGCTAGCTTTGGAAGAAATCATATTGTTTAAGCAAAATGGCGGGAATTAACACGCAATCGTCATAATAGACGATCTATTTAATGGGAAGCGTCCATTCATTATATATATATCAGTTTTATCTTTATCTTAATCAAATTCTTGTAAATGCTTTATGTGCGTGTGATCCTCGACAACGTGGTGAATAATTAAGCACTTTAAAGGCCGCGAAACATGGTTAATACTAACTTTTCTTGGTTGATTTTTTCCTTCCGTTTTTCACTTAAATTTTATTTTAAAATTCATTTCGTTCATTAGAGTCTAATTTACTATATTATGAAATATTTACTTTTATCATGCGATCCACTTGTTGCATTTGTGTTTTGATATTTTGTGGGAGAGTCCCTCTGGTAATTTGAGACCCCATAGAAAGTCTAACCATATCAAGTTATTCCAATTATTGTTGTTACTGTTGCTTTTAATTTTACCATCACTTTTTTTTCAGGTATAATTTTGAAATACGATTTGTTCTTTTTTTGCACAGAGTCTACTACTCACATAAGAGCATGTGTAAGTGAATGTAGCGAAGCGTGAAGCGAAACAAGTCACAGCGAATCCATGAAATTTTATAAGTAAAGGTTTTCTCGTTTTAACTTCGTTTCGGTAAAAAGAGAATGAAATAAGAAAAAAAAAAAAAAAAAATAAAAATTATATCTAAGACAAGAA
>KK502402.1:4687865-4715840 GCA_000688735.1 Glossina austeni
AATAAAAAAATATTATCCCAAGTTATCTTAAGCTTTTGCTTTCATCAAATTCTTTCATTCTCCTCAGTTTGTCTGACTGTCTGTTCACTGTTGACAATAGTTATGCATTTTCTAATAAGTGCACGACAGTAGAAACCGCATAACAAAGATGACGAAATCATTTAGAAGATTTTGTAACGGAAATTGCGAATTATATGTAGTTTTACGCAAAGATTAACTGATTGTGGAAGAAATTTATTATGATTACTTTAAATCTGTCTGTCTGTCTGTAATCTCCGTTGTATTTAGAAGTCTGCTCGATAATGCAAGCTACACAAATGCAATGAATATAGAAATAAAGAAAAGTGAGGGATTTATAATTAAACGATTTTTGACTTCTGCCGACTTTAATAACCGAACTATTTCGGCAAAAGAGAAAGATAAACGTACACTCTCGAGTTTTGTGAAAAAAAAAAAAATCATTCAACCGTTTTTTTTAACTCTGCTTTTATCAAGACAATCTTTACCCGTATCCTTGAAGATCCTTCAAGAGTTGTGAAAAAGGCTTTTGCAAGGTTGCTGAGAAGCAAATAGAATTTTTTTCTTAAACGTTTATCACTATTACGAGCTGAAAGTGCACTTGGATCGTTCTATCGGCTCAGTTCATTTGTTTCTACAAAAACAAACAAAACAAACAGAAGTAGCGTGAGGCTAACATGACAGTGCAAACTTTTCAAATAAATATATTGAAAATTATGCAACGAGGGAATGTTGAAAGTGACGGTGAATGGCAGTTTGGCCATTCAAAAGTCCCAACTTTTGAGAGGTCATTGAGCTCATACATGCTTCATGCTAACAAACTTCCTTCTGGAGCAATAAGGAGATTGATTGGTTTAAAAGAAATATTCATTTCATTCGTGCTCTGATTATGGATAATAAAAATCAGTCTTACATTAAGACGGCAGCAGGTATTGGATTTAAGAAAGGAAATATGTCCAAATTGTCGAACTTAAATGCTTATTATAATTGCTTTCATTTCATAGTGCATTTCATTTTATACTCCACTTTTTGAAAAATTTTTACTAACGTGAAAGAATATCTTGAACAATCGACACGCCTTCTTATTGTTACTAACTGAGCATTCTTGTGAAAGACAATACGTTTAAGAGTTATATTGAGCATGAGCCAAATTTATTTGCAATCTGCGCAAGACTCGTACTAAGATAGAGCAAAGGTTTACTCACTCGACATATCGACCGTAGAATCGTAGTATACGTGTATTTAAAATTATTTTTTGTTCTACTCATCTACAGTTTGCAGGTATAAGGGAATACCGACTGACAGCCACATCTGCATACATAATAATATACATAATTTAATGATTGTGGACCCGGACTAATTGTGCAGTTAATCGAAAATTATGTTAAGAAAAAATTATGGGAATCAACTTAACGTTCTAAACTGAAAACATTAATATTTGAAGTCTAAGACATATTTGAGCAAAGAGGACCAAATCAATTTTTAGTAATGTTTGGTATTATTTTTTTTCTGCCTTTCCAAGCTAACTTAAAGAGAATCGGAAGCGCGCCTGTTTTTCTACACAAAATTTTAAAGAAGAATATATATATGGAAGAAACTGGGCCGATTTCACTATTCATCCTGATCGAGGTATTCGGGTATCCGTAAGTTTTGCTCTTATCTCCTAAATGCATTTCGGCGATTTGTTATTTAAATCTTTAGCGGTAAATGGCGACTCATAGCAGAGATTATTTCAAGCATTATATAAACGTGTATCCCCGCTCAGAACCGCTCAGAACGTATGATATGTAAAAATGAGTACAAAGCATTTAGGGCAACGGCTGGGAAAAATATATACCTAAAAATTTAATTTCTCAAGTTATGCCGTAAGATTCGCGGTTTGCACCGCCGCTAGGCCAGTAAACTTTGTCTTAAAATTCAGTCGCGATCTTCGATTGCCTTTAAGCGAAATACTAATTTTCAATTTGTGATGTTGTTCAAAAATATCGCCTGAAAAACATTAATCGTAATAATAATCGAGATAGCATATGTCGGTCCCAGACCACACCAAATGCCGTGTTTTCGTAAAGGATTAATAAGTTTTTTGATCTCCTAAATGCGGTTAATGGCTTTTCATCATTACAATATATCTGAATTATAAAGAAGACGGTTCAGGCAAAATGTTTCTTAAACTTGTCTATCAATTACAAGTTGAGATCAGTTTAATAAATTAAATGTAATTGAACTTTGTTTCATGTAAATTGAAATTTTGTCATATGCATGCGTATGCCGGAGTATGTCGCTTGCCATCAATATACATTATTCTTTGTGTTTTCGTAACATTTTGACATCAATTGTCATCAAAATATCTTTCTGTGTGAGCGAGTTTTTGTGCTGAAAATAGAATTTATAGAACAAACCTTGTGATGCATGTGACAAGGGAGAATGTTGAGATATCAAAAAAAAAAAAAAATAAATAAATAAATAAATGAGTAAATAAGTGAAAAAAAAAAAAGGATAGACTGACTCTCAATGATAGTTTTGTAAAAACTTGGTATAGCAAAACAAAGTTGTCACAGTTAACAAACAAGTCAGATTTAATATAGAGCTTATACCGAATCGATTGACACCCAACGCTTGTTTCGAGACACATTCGAAGAAACATTTAAACATGAGCGCATTGCGCATGTAACGTTCTATCTAAGCGTGAACGTTACTACAGCATCATTTTATTCAATTTCACTCAAATTTGTCGCGATAGCTAATCTATTGCTGTAGCATAACAGACACGATCACTCGATCACGATCAACACATTCAAAAGCTACTTGAAACGTTGTTCCGGCACAATACACGTGATATTTATTCTAACCATCGCCTGCTGAGTTATACCAATTTTGTAACACCTGAATATAGGCCCTCCATCGATTCTTAGTGCAAAATCTGTTCGCGGCACGTACGATGGCTCTCGACTGGGAAGTGATAGCCTTATGCGGCTTACTCACCAGCAGCGCTTTGATTCGTATGAAGATATCAACAAAATGGTTCAATGAATGGTTCGCGACAAAAGACAAAATTTTTACTGGCGTAACAACCTTAAATCCAATCAGAACATCATTTCAAAAAACCGCTTTTCATCATTTTTCTGAATTTAACATGTGCGAAATCAACGTCCATTTTATACCTGTCCGTTTGTGCATGTATTCTATGCCAGACCCTGATTTAACCTTGTTTTCCGCTCCTTTCACGGTGGAATAAGTTATTTAAGAATAGGCGCAATTCGGGCCCATTGTATTTACATACGTTTATATAGAAAATGTATATAGCTTTCGAGTCTTTTCCATGAGATTTTGATAATTTAATAGTAATCGTTATGCGTCTTTTGATTGACTTATGAAGTTAGGAAATGATTACTTTTTTTGTGTTGAATATAGAGTCAAACATATATATATATGCCGTTGTACATACGGGTCATATCGGATAAACATGTGCCTTATCAAGCACATAAAATACATAAAAATACATGGATGGACAGACGGACAGACGGACATACAAGCTCGAAATCACTTCTTGAGTCATTCGGTATAATAAACTGGTCTGTCCGCAGCCTTTCCGCGTGTTGTATACATCAGCACAATTTGAAGTGAAGATAATTTGACCGGCGTCTACTTCCGGACGCTACAAACGATATTTAAATATTAAGATATAGGTATAAAAAATGTAAGCCCCATAATATCATTCTCACGATCTTTAAAATTACAAAAAGAAACGAATATACGAAAAGGATTCCGTCAATGTGAAATCTTGCACAATTTGAACTATGTTTCAGCTACGTCGAAATACTTGATAAAAATAATTTTTAAAATTAGAAAGAAGAAAAAACTCAATTAAATAGAATGTGCAAGTAAAAGTTAATTTGTAATTGAAAACTGATTTTGAGTTATGCTTAATGAGAACTTATTTAATTTGGACCCAAAACTATTTTCCACTAATTAAATAAGATTCAGTTTTAAACGTAGAATGAAAAAGAATGAATTTTTCCTTCAGAAGATCTCCTTGATCTTAAGTTTGTTGTGATCGCATTCTGTCCTTCCAGTAATTTAGTCAATTTTTAATATCAATCTGCTTAAGGCAAAAACCAATGGCACAAAAATAAATTCCAATTGACTTTAACATGTATTCACGCTGTGTCATATGTCCCTTAAACGAGGGGGAGAGATAGAGTCAGTAAATTCATGCAATGAATTTAATCGACTTACAATTGAACTCCGCAATTGAATATAACTAATATACGGAGTTTATGGAATCCCTGGTGGATAGTTGTGCACATTTGTGTGATATTGTAATTTCCCCTAAGTGTTGAGTATAATAAAATGAAAAATGAAAAATGAAAAATGAAAAACATTGAAAACTCGCTGAGGAACAATATGATGATGATATAGGTAATGACGTGACTTGAATAACTAAATGAAAGACTACCTTTCACAATGTAAACATATCTATATACCTGAAAGCGTATACTAAACAAGTTGAAAAGAAATCAAATGCAAATGCGAATTGAAAGGCAAAGTGAATTGTTGGCGTCTTTTTTTCCTGTAATAAAAATTGTCTGATGGCTTGCTTTTATTGAATAAAAATGAATTTTTTTTTTTTTTTTTTTTTTTGCTTTCTATGTGTGAGTAAATGATCGGTTATGAATTTTCGGGTTTTTTTTTTTTTTTATTTAGTCGAAGGGACTCACTCTAGTCGGCTCAAGTAAGAAAAGAAAATTTCATTGATTTTGGTTGCACTTGCAAAATAAGACCAGTTTTAGTTGTTTTAGCGAGAGGAAAAATACTTAAGAAAGAAATAAAAATAATAATAATAAAAAGACAGTAAAGAAGTGTGGAAAAGTGAAGAGAAAGAGCAAAATATGTAATACACTTCACAAGACTAGTGAGGAATACGAAAGATTCGGTTCTGCTCGGGTATTCTAACACCCATCATTTCTATATATTTTTGCAATTTTTTTTTTCACAACTACGTTACACAATTAAGAAAAATGCGCTTTTCAGGCGAGTATTCGCATAAAAGGTATTTAACGACACTATGGGCATAACATGCCACGTAAGTGCAAGCATCATGCATATTAACGGTAAAATTTAGTGATTTGCATTTTTTTTTTTTTTTTTTTTTTTTTAAGCATGAAAGAAGAACTTTGAGCTTAAAAAATTTTTCGCTGCTCGGGGCTTGGAGTGATTAACCGCTTTGTTAACGACAAGACGAATGTACGGACAAATAAATATTGCCATTAGATTGTTTTATCCGCTCTGATAAAAAATCTGTAGCCTTCTAATGAACTTAGCATACTGAACGTGGTTGATGCGAATAAAGCAAAAACAATTATACTGGCGGGGAGAATATCGAAAAAGGCATAACAACAACGAAAGCATGGTATATAGGACACATGCTTCATTAAAGAAGTTACAACAACATAAAATACGATAACCACAAAGGGGTCGCACAAAGAATAAAGTAAAATAAACAACAAGTGCAAAAGTTTAACCGGTTGCTGTTTGAGGCGTTTTTTCTTTTTTTTTTGTTATTTTTACTAGGAAGTACGTGTGCATGTGTTATATAGGTAAACAATGCTGTGTTATTATTCTTTTACCTGATACTTGGGCTGATTACTTGCTTGGCATGAAATTCGAATAATTTTAAATTGATAAATAGTTTCATTCGCTATTTATGTATATGTATATGCATACATATATAAATATATATTTTCTTTATATTTTATATTTGATAATGCATATGTTTCTTTTTTTATTAATTTTAGATAATTTCATGTAATTCAATCGCTACAACGATGCTTCCGTTATCTAACATAAATAAATGGAAACACGCGTAAATCTGTTTATTCGCCCATATATATATATATATATATATATATATATTACTCTATATATATATATGTACATATAATAATTAATGCTTTATTACACTTTTACTATGTAGCAACTGCTTTTGTTGTTGTTGTTGTTGTTGTTGTTGTTATTATTCTTGTTGCTGTTTTTATTATCATATTAATTAATATTGCAAATATCGTGTAAAGATAAAAGCTTTAGAGAACTATTCAAGTTGAAATTGTTTATTAGCAAATTACTGGTTAATAATTTGCCAGAACAATACCACAAGAAACACATATAAATAATTAACAAAGTCAATAATAATAATAATAATAACAGCATAACAAGTGTTTGATTTTCTTAATTGCACACACATAAACACACATAAACACACACACACACACGTATAAACGCATACATGCACGCAACAGGCAAGCAAGCAGCATATCACAATCAAATGTGTAGCGCTAGTTAAAAGAACGCTTAGGAAACTCTCTCACAGTAATATAAAAACAGCAACAGTATGACACGCAACAACAAAACCCTAATCAGCAAGTGCAAACAACACGTACAAAGGCAATTCTAGCGTATTCAACGATCCGAAACGAAACGCCTGGCAAAATGCGCACAAAAACACCTTTACTAACTATATAGACAGGTAAATCATGACCCGCCAATAAGACGAACAGCCAGTCGACTTTACTAAAACACTATTATTTTGTTTTTAATTTTTATAACGTAATGTTTCAACCTTTTGTTATTACAATTTTACACAATTTTACACAACTTTTTGCCTTTCTTATTATATTGTTTTTGATTTTCCTTTTAAATATCTTTCTTAATCTCTTCCGCAGTCAACAACTTGTACAACTTGTTACTACAAACACCGTCAATGCATTAAAAGTTAAATTGTGATATCAATAGTTTTGGAGTCATCTACTCATCAGTCTCATTTATATTCGTATGTATTCGAAAAGAAACTACAATTCAAAAAAATTTTTAATACATAGGAACGTTCGGAAATGAAATAATTTCAACATATATACAATTACGTATGTATATGAAAGAGTGCTTTAGAAATCGGTTCATGAATTTCTTCAAATACCTATCTGACCGCGAAATTGCCATCTATTGATTATACGATCTCGAGCATGTAAAGTGTAAAAATTATTATATAAAAAAATAATTCCTACTAATCAGCAATCGAATCTCTCTATGCACTGAGGTGCTTTCAAATAGTAAATCGTCGATATGTTGTTGCTTTCGTCACTCTCAACTCGCAACTTTAAAGCGTATTGTACCACTGTATGGTACAGAGTGTATTGCTTTTATGTGCATTGTCCTTCCGTCCGATATGTCGCCATTCCATTTTTATGTTCGATCTAAAGATTCTAAATTTCGAGATCTCTTTATAAACTATAGCGCACTAATTAACGGTTGTAGACCATGAAAAATGAATTTTATTGAAAATTGTATCGGACCGTTTTTGCTACTCCCGTTCGACTTAACGGGATATTTTTTTGAAAAAGTCATTATATGAAAAGCAATTTTCCCATTATATCCCCCCGTATATCGCGACAAAAATCAGTGAAAATGATATTTTGACGTCTTCAATAAATATATAGAAATATGGAAAACTCAGACAGGATGGCAACATTCCACAACTTTGAACCTTTTTCCATATAAATGTATTTTTATAAAAAAATGCGCCTTTACAGGGCAACAAAATCCTGCTTTTAGTGTAAAATGAGTTTGCAGTGAACGAAGTGGTATGCGGGTATTTAATGGGTTGTCCTTGCCTCTCACTATAGCTTTTTAGCTAATTTGCTTTTTTTTTTCTTTTTGCTGTTTTTCCTTTGGCCATGATCGCGATATGAAATCAATGCTATCGGAAAGATTCTCATATCAATTCTCAAATTACTTGCTAACCAGATTATATACGCATAAGTAAAATAGTAGTTTGAATATAACGTCCGGTTTAGGAAGGACTAAACCATAAACTTTTCGTCTCTTTGCATAGAGTTAAAATGTTCCGGTATTATTACGTTCCAATCATTGGAGTCTTGTTTGCGTTTCATTTACTTCGTTGCGCACTCTCGTAACATAACTGGTTTTAAAAATTTTTTTTTATGTTTTCTTTTGAAGCCAATTTGTTGTGTTGTTGTATGGAAGAGCTTTTAAAAGTCTAGTAATACACTAAATAATAATTTCCCTGCAAAGATTTGCAATAAAACGATTTAAGAAACTTTTTCTACGAATCTACAAAAAATTTGTACAGAGAAAATCTAAACTGCAGCTTGAACGGAATAATAAAAAATAATATGAAATTAACATAAAATGGATAAAGAAAATACGAAACTAAATATTATTAAAAATCGGATCTTTTTCGCGGTATTAATTCAAAATTGTTTTACACGCATTGTTTCAAACGCATTATTTCATCATATGAATGAATGAATTATTTCACTAAGGAGCTTTCATTTCTCTTCTCTCATAACCACATCAATCACATAGAACGGCAACGTTTGAAAAGCAATGTTGAAAGCTATTTTAAGTTTCAATTTGGAAAATGAATCAGAAAACAAGCTGTCAAATAAACTGTTATTTTGAAAACGAATTTTTATATAGTTTTTTTTTTTTTTTGAAAAAAAAATGTTAGCGCCGCCACAGGAGGAATGCTTTACAAATATTGTCCAAGATTTCTTAATATGCACCACCGTGCATAAGGCCCGGCAATTAGGCGTGTTCCAGGGCGAGACACTGGTGCGCATCACATTGGACAAAAGTCATAGGCAGACGAAAAGTTACTCCAATTCCGAAAATCCTTATTTTAATGAGGTAAATAGAGAAAGAGAGAGAGAGAGAGAGAGAGAGAGAGAGAGAGAGAGAGAGCTTCGTAAGAGACTAACTTTCTAACTTTTAATGTTCTTAACGTGTAGTATTTCGTTTTTGAAATACATTCCACTTTAATGGAACTTTTGCGTTTAACAATTTTATACGAAGTGAAGAAGCGAACAACTTGCAAGAAAAATCCAACACTGGGAGAATTGCTTATCGATATGCAAAGTGTTTGGAGCCAACCGAATCGATGTTACTTTAAAAAATGGGGAAGACTTGAAGTGCCTATTGGTCAAGATACCAGCACAGATACTATGGCAGGCCGTGGTTTCATACAAATTGATTTGGCAATAGTATCGCAGGCCAGCAATCCTAATACTCTATTGCGGCCGCATGAAGAAGACATCATGTCAATGAATAAATGGCAAATAAATCAGGATTATGACGATATACAAAAGTGTGTGTTTAAGAATGCAAGCTACTAAGCTAAGAAAATCATTTTTGTGGCTTTAATTAACTGCATTCGTACGCTTTTAGAAATCTTCTACAAAGTATCGATAGCAGCGTTCGTTGCAATATACGCTATAGTGTGATATTTTATCGCGGGCAGATGGCAAAAAAGACAGATTATTTATTACAAGTATCCTTTGCTGGCTTTCATGTATTTCACAGAGTTTTTAAAATTGATAAGAATTTCATTTCTAAAGTTTAGATTCCATCCTTTCAAGGGTAAGACCAATGTCGCCAAAGCCACACAACAGCCGATCTGGAATCAGCAGATAAGCTTTGCGTGGACATATCCATCGTTGGCGCAGACATTCCTCGTCCAATTGTTAGTGTACGAACATTTGCAATGGAAATGTGCCGCCGAATACGAATTACATTTCGATGAAATAGCCTTTAAGGGTAGCATTAATTCTGCTATAATTTTCTGCCACATATTTGTGCTATGCTTACTGATCGCTTTTCATTTCAAAATATTTAATAGATAAGCCCGCGATGGGACCTACTTATATACATTTATATGATAATCTAAGTGGTTCGCATTATGTGGGACGTATTCTAATGGAAATACGTTCCGAATGTTTAGATGCCGATCCGGTTAGAGAAATACGCGTAACGAACGTACCGCAGTTGGATGAAAAGCGTTACTGGGTCGAGGAACACTTTCTTGTCGAGTTTTTAGCTCTGCAAGGCGACTTTCTGCATGCATGCAATGCGAGTAATTGCAAAATATCAGTAAAACTGGCTGGTGGGTAGATAGATGATCGTGCGTATAATTCATTTTAGATAATTTTAACGACAATTGCAATTTTTACAGAACATCAGTCGAATTTTATCGAATGTTATTTAAAATCTTATGAATTTAAAAAGAATCAAAATCTTTCTTTCAATCTGAAATGTTTCCGCAACGAAACGCCCTATAAAGCAATAACATTACGCGCTTATCTGCCAGATAATCGAATTAAATATACGAGCGACATATTCCTGCAAGAATTGGTTGATTTTGTCAAGTACGAAATTGAAGCGTTCAAGATGTTTCAGGTCCAATATGCACTGCAATACCAATCGCAAGTGAAGGTGCTACGTGCCATTATTATGACTGTAATTAATCGCATTAAGATCGCTAACGAGAACAAACGTTTCGAACATACAGGTTTCCGGGATCCCACCACTTGGGATATGAATCGTTTGATATTTTTAAAGGATTATTTCGTAAGTTCATGCATAACTTCATAACAACCATTTACCGGCTAACTGTAATTTCAAACTAGCAGACCAAGCTGCCCGATGACTTAAGAAATTTACGCGGTCGACTTAAACCTTCAAAGAATACGTACATAGATCTCGTTATAGAAGACGTCCTGCATGAATTGACCGTACAAGCCTATCACCTGCAAAATCTGTTGGCAATCACGCGAATTCAAGACGAATGGCCGGATTTGCTTTTAATAATGACGGCTGGTATAAAAGAGACTGGAGTTTGTCGTTTGAATGCTAAGAATTTTCTTCATCCGCCCCAAGGCAACGATCAAAGCCCCAACAGTCAATGCTGGAAGGTGCGAAATTTTATTTTCAAGGTAATGGAAAAAGCGTGCATCACTTCGTTATCGTAGTAGTAGTAAAAAATACGTGAGTGCAATAAAGTTTTACTTAATCCTATAATAAAGTCTATTCCAGTTAAGCCTAATACTCCACCGGCAACGCCAAAGCGTTAACATTTAGTTCCGCTTCAACGTTTTTTACGCAATTCTTAGCATACTTTAGTGAATTTTAGACTACGACCAGCTAGACCAGCTAACAGAGATTAGGATAAGTTCAGATTGCATCAAATATTTTATTATTTACCTCCGTGTAGTATGTTATGATCCAATTAAGTTTGCTCTATACTTACCCTACTGATGATGTTGAAACGCTCGTATTCTCAAAAACTATTCCGAATTTCGTTCATCTAAACTTGACTTGATTTAGTTTAATTTTCCCAAAAAAAATAATTAAACATTTTTCATACCGTTATTTGTAAAAATTACGATCACGGTATACGTGATCGCTTTTCATTCATACGGTTATATATCGTCATGTACACAATGATATATATATTCCCGCAGGATATACAATGTCAGCATACTTGTGCTTACTGTGGTTGCGTTGTGGGCATTGTCCAGGGTTGTTTGAGTATTGTTGGCGAAACGGAACGGGCTGATTTCTTTGCAAGCGTTTCTCAGGATTGGAAGCGTCCTGAACCATTTTACTGGAATCCCACAGTGTATTATACATATTTTAAATGCCGGATCTTCATACATCAAGCCAAGGTGCGGCCGGGCGGTGATCGTACGGGCCTCTGTGATCCATACGTACGCGTCATGATATGCATGAATTCAGCTGAGACGGCTGTAATTTATGAGACCCTGTCGCCCATTTGGAATTCTGTAATTAGTTTTGATAATATTTTAATGCCGGGCTGCTTACAATGGTATGTCCATAATCCCCCTCTTGTGGCGATTGAATTGTACGACACAGATAAAAAGACAAGCGACGATTATTTGGGTTGTGGTTATTTACCCGTTTCGGTTATATCCAGCGATTGGGCCGATTCGAATACACGCGAAGAAGGCGATGCGAATCCTTGCGTTAAAGGCACTGATTTTGGAAAGATTGTTCATCACAAGCCGGCCTTACAAAAATTTCAATATATGAGATTGTTATCGCCGCCCCCATTAAAGTGGGTTCCAGTATCGGTAAGCGGTGGCACACGGGCCGAGGTTTTAATGTCTGGCGAATTGGTGGAATTGCAAAATCAACGCGATATGCCTACAACAGTCGAATCCTGCGTTACCGTCGGTATACCCACACCTATAAGACCGATCATGAAAAATTTCGTGTAAGCTGCATCCGAATATTCTGAGAGCTAACAAAATTTTAATTTGTAGCAATTTGCAGTTTGGAGGTAGTTTTTGCCGGCTTTCGTAATTATCGGAAAGGATCTTCCAACACTGCCTGCCGCCATCGTGTCAAAGTAATGATGGCTGATCTAATGTTAAGCAGCGGCTTATCCATGACTCGTATTAAACAAAGTATTAATTTTCTTGTGCTACATTCCTCTGGCATAGTGGTGAGGCGGATAAAATTATTTAAAATCGCTTTAGTTATATGGCGTATTTTTCATATTCTTCGCAGAGCCTACCCGATCAATTAGAATATTGGCCGGCAATAATAGGGACCGATGTGAGTGTAAGTTCGCGTGGAGCTGAAACTACACTTGGCGCGGTTATAATATCAGATTCTAAACGTTTCCTCCAACGTTTTAAGGAGATAAAGTGTGGAAAAAATGGTGAAGGCGACGGCGAAACGAGTATTGCTTCCACTACAGTACAAATGGGTGATGAGGAAATTTCGGAAACTGCCCCTTTAATAAATAGGCGCAGTCGAAAGCTTTCACCTTGGAAACGTATAAAGAGCTTAACGTTTTTTAAACGTTTGCAACCGAAAGGGGAAGAAGCCTTTAATATGGAAGAGGTTTTAAACGAAAATAGTTATAATTGGTGGACGAAATTCTATAACTCTGGTATTGTCGAACATTGTGGGGCTCTCTCCAGCTACAAGCACCGTTTGTGCGTTTATCAAAACGAACTGGAGAAGCAATCTGAATTTAGTTATATGATTGATTGGGCTGAGCCCTTGCTTATGGTTCATGGGGTGAAGTATAAAAAGAATGCTATGCCTAAGGAAGAGGTTTATGCTACATTGAAACTAAACATTAAAATAACTCCGTGTCAATGCGGGCAAATGGACGGTGGCGACGGATCGATGCTCAAGCCACTGGCTACCGTTTTAAATCCAAGATATCAAGCTCAAATACAAGCCTTGGCTGAATTAGTAAAGGTCATCGTACGCGTTTACATTGTCCAAGGTATACAATTTCGCCCGAGAGAGAAATCAGCCCAAGCCGATTCTTATGTTAAAATACAATTTGGTCAAAGACACATCACGAATAGAGCTCATTACGTGCCAAACGAAAGCAATCCAATATTTGGCAAGTGCTTTCAATTGGAAGGTCTACTTCCAAGGTCGAATATTTTGCATATAATTGGCTGAAATCATTTCTTAACATGTAAGCATATCTTTAGGGAACACATCTTGGAAGTATCAGTATTCAACCGGAATAACATACGTGACGAGGCCATAGGTTCGACTTTCATCGATCTGGAAGATAGATGGCGAACCAAACATCGCGGCACGGTCGGCATAGCCAATGAGTATTCCAGGTCAAATATAAATAAATACAAATACAAATTATTGGCATTAAAATATAGACAGGAGTTAGGAGTTAGTTTAGGGGTAAATCTGATCTGTTTAACTATCGCTTGTAATGCAGATCCAGAATTCCAGATTTCTTCCATTATCTCATTTAGACAGACATTCGCACGCCTATATATATTGTCAAAATTTGAAAGTTGAAAGAGTCCCATTCTAAGCATTTGCACTCCGATGCGATTCGATATAATATTTTTCAATTTTCTATTTTCCGTGGCCCCTTAATAGAACCTTTCCGATATTTTACATTTGCGTAGGATATTTGTTTTTCACACATTACCTCACTTAATCGGATCTGCAGCATCCAGAACGACTTTTATGATACACTTTCTGAACCGATCTAACCGTGTTTGTCTGTCTGTCGGTCCATCTGCCCGTCTTGTATACTTGTTTTTAATCTACAGCTCGCAGTCATTCAGATAAAATTTTGATAAAACTTGGAGCATCGACATATTTTGGACCAAGGCCAAACACTACAGAAAATGGTTCGGATAGGTTCGGCTGGGGCGCGGTTGTGACTTCATTTTAAAGAAAAGATATGAATGAGTTTCTTATAGGGTAGATAGGTGTATGAAATTGACATGACTTTTTAAATGTTTTAGCTTCGGTTATAATAAGTGGCGCGATTTTGCTAAGCCTTCGGAAATTTTAAATGAACTCTGCTTGAAACATAGTGTCAATGCTCCAAGAATTGTTGGGAACATTATTGAAATCGACGGTGTGGAACTAGAAGATGATACATGCATAAGCCGTAAAGAAGATTTAGTTGAACGCTTAAGTCTGACAGCTTTGAAGAATTTGGAAAAATTACCATCGTTCGGTTATAAATTGGTGCCTGAGCATGTGGAGACACGGCCCCTATACAGTTACGATTGTCCCGGAATAGAGCAGGTATGGCCGATAAAAAGTATGGCAAATTCAAATCGATAACGCTAAGTGTACAAAAGGGTAAAATACAACTTTGGGTTGAATTATTTGACGCTAATTTGAATATTCCCGCACCTATTGATTTTACACCACAACCACCCTTAATGTATGAATTGCGAGTGATTGTCTATCAGTGCACGGATGTCATACTTGATGATAAAAATATATTTGGTAAAGCAATGAGTGATATATTCGTTAAGGGGTAAGTAAGTACACAGAAAGTGGCACAGAAAGGTCAGTGGTAGGACCTTGCAATCAATCACAGTTACGTTATTAACGTTCATTATTACGCTTCTTTTTTTTTTTTTGTACGCAATATTATTATTTTAGTTGGTGTAGTAACACGGATGAGTATCAGAGCACAGATGTTCATTATCGTTCAATGAATGGTGAGGGAAAATTTAATTGGCGCATGATATTCCCTTTGAAATATTCAATAGTCGAAGACATGGTAAGCAAGTATAGCGTTTCTTTTTTCTTTTTTTCGTGAAGAAATAAAGCACAGACATATACATATATATATATATAGATATATAAAATAATGAGGGGAGATTATTAATTATTAATTGCGTTAATGAGCTCTAGTTATAACAACAAATGAACTAAGAGAGATCAAGTTTGTAATAAACAAAATAAAATTTGTTTATTTCATACACCTACCTACCTACCTACCTACGCCTTCCCATCAACTATATATATATGTATATATATATATATATTCTTTTCAGATAGTGATAAAACGAAGAACCGGTATACTGGAAGAGTTTGAAATTAAACAGCCACCGAAATTATTTATTCATATTTTTGATAAGGACTTGATATCTGACGATGATTTTCTTGGTGCATTGGAAATTAATTTATCCCATTTCCCTGAACCATATGCATCATCGAAGACTTGCGCTCTGACTGAGGAAGATTATGGCAAGCGTAGCTTATTTCAAAAAAATAAAGCGAATGAAGATAAACGTAAGCTGCTAAATTTATTTCGTCAGAAAAAAATTAGAGGTTGGTTTCCAATGAAGGGACACGACCCTGAACCATCCGAAATTTCTGCTCAACGTCTTAAATCGGGTAAGATGACTGGAAAAATTGAATTAGAATTAGAAATAGCAACCGAAGCAGAGGCAGCCAGCTATCCAGTTGGTTTGGGACGCAGTCCTCCTCATGCCTTGCCCGAGCCAATGTACATAACTAATTTTGAAATGAGACAAGGATTTGATCAAAAATAAATTCCTATTTTCCTTTTACATTTCATTAGACGACCAGAAACTTCGTTCAACCCGCTCTTACATCCTTGGAAGACTTTTCAAATGATCATATTTCCAAACTTCCGTAAATACATAATAATCGGTGTTATTGCGCTCATTGCCATTTACGCCATTGTTATGTTTATAATAAAACTGCCATTCATTTTAATTGGTTTGGGATTGTGAAATACGGAACAGCAAGAATTCAATTCTTTTTTATTTTTTATTTTTTTTTTTTCTTACAAATATTTAAAATTTATTTGTAATTTCTTTTTAAAATTAATTTTTTTATTATTTTCACTTTCCCACATCGTTCATATTTTTGATAAGGTATTTAGCGTAAATTCAATTATATTTTATTTTAATAAAGACTTAACCAACTTATTATATATATGTAAGGATTTCTTTAAAATATCTGTAAAACTATATAAAATATTAAATTAAAAAAAAAAATCAAATCGAAATTATTTGCAATAAAGCTTTATATTTAATAGCCACTCACCGTACCACGCCAGAAACACGACGAAAAAAAAAAAACCCACGAAATGTTGTTGAAAGTCCGTCGGCTGAAAGTAGAATAACTTTCCTCCACTATTTCCGCACACTATTCGTCACACACACTTATTCTCGTCGAGGTGTTTTTCTTTTCAAACTTGAAGATTGACTTGGTAGTCAAACAATGACGATACGCAGTCTGCGGTTCATAACTATTTCACGGAGTACCGAAGCAATTGAACATCGACAGGAAATATGTTTCGTGTCAAAACGAGACTATCTGGTAACCGGTCGCTAATCATAATAAGCGGAAACAACAATTTTTTTGACTTTATATAAAATTTAATATTCCGGGCCAATGGACACAATCTGATTATCTATTATAAGATCAATTTTGTTGTTGCTGCTGTAAACTCATTAAAGCCATAAATAAAATAAATGACTTCTGCCCTATGACGTCTCCGTGATGCTGCTCAGATTACGAATGTACATCTTTTCCTTTTCCTATTCCTTCCTTTCCTTTTCCCTTTTTTCAGAATGAAAATGGAAATTCATATATTGTGTGTGACAAGCGAAAAACAAGTAAAGCAAAAATGCTCACAGTTTTCGTTACACAGACGTGGGGCCGTTGAAGCCGCGCTCTTTGACAAGTTTGGATCATTTTCAAATTCTTTTGCAGTTTGCAGATTTGTATGCAATATTCTCATTTTTGCAGACGGACAGATGGACAGTTGAATGGACGGACATGCATTCCGAACCGGCATTCCGAATTGGAAACTGCTTACACATTCATATACTTCATGATGCTTTTTCTTGCTTCTTTGCGTTACAAAAGTTTTGAAACAAAATGAAAATATGACACTCTATGAAATTAAGTTGGCGTGGTTAGTACAACATCGCCCACAAAATGCACATTCAAACGTCTGTAAATTTATCTGCTGTAGTTTCTGAGTATGAGATTTGCTGCATGTTCAACAGCAAGGAGTGCAAGAACTTTCAATCTTTCCGTCGAAGTTAAAGGTTTGCAACAGACATTACACAGACGGACGAACAGACAGATGAACACACTTAAATCGATTTCGAATTTGATATTGATCAAGAATATATGTAATTTATGGTTTCTGTGGAACTTCCCTCTGGGTGTTGCTGGGTGTGTGATGGGTAAAGAAATGTTTATAGAGTTTGGCCCATTTTTAAAACGCAATTATTTTCGTTACAATTAACAAATGTTGCGATGTTTTTTTTTGTGTTTTTACACCCACCACTGTAAGATGGGCGTATACTCATTTTGTTTTTTTTTTTTCCATAATGTATGTAACACTCAAAACGAAGCTTCAGAGAGCCTGGATCACCGTGAACTTCTGCGTTCATTTAGCCATGTCTGTCTGTGTGGTGTGTGTGTTGTTGGCACTCTCCTGGCCGCAAAAATGAAGATATCGACTTCAAATTTGGTATAAACTTTGGCAGTTTGTGCACACGGATTGGTATTGAAACTAAGTCAAAATGGTGAGAGCAGAAGCGCGCAGTGGAGCATAAACTGAACGCAACTCCGGTTTTTCCTTAACAAAAATTTGCGGATTTTTACACATTTCTCAGAAATTATAAAAGTGGAAGCCCTGAAAGTTTTCACGGTCACTTTACGCAACAGTCTGCCCCTTACGTGGAAAAATCGAACCAATCGACCATGCCTACATAAGGTTACGAGTAATTAAACTTCAATTTTTTTTCGCTTTTTTGTGACTTTATGCATATTTGTCGTAAGACAAACAAAGCCGAATGTTTAAAACTATTTTGTCTACTCTTTAAAAGAAAATATATTATCTCCTTAAAAATAGATTGATTTTTAAAGTGAATATTGTAGACACCGCGACCTGGTGGATTAATTTTTTCTTAATAATAGCAACGATATGGTTATCAAATAAAAAAATTTGGAGAATAGAAAGCGAAAAGCGTAGTGGTGGGTATGTGAGATTCGGCCTCGATCGAATATAACTTTCTTACTTATTTTTCTTTCCTTTTTATTATCTATAAGACAGGCATATAACTTTCATATGCGTTGTAGTGCGACTTTATAACGAGAGTGTTACTAATATCATCAGGCTCGTAAATCGTCTATTGGGAAAACTCAATGAGGCTTTCCCTTAACATAAAATTAGTAAGACGTGTTGTCTGGTTATCCTTGCCGTTGCCCTCAAAACGAAAGGCGGGAGGATAAATATGATTTCAAATTTACTTCTGTTTCATTTAATTACTCTTTAAAGATGTTATCAATTAATAAATATAATGAATGAATGGAGAGATGACCGTTTTAATTGCTTTTTCATTATTTTATTGGAAAAGACAATCGCACGTCACTGGAAATATAATTTATAAAAATTCATCGTTTTAGCATAGGGACAGTGAGGTAAGGTAAAGGCAAACGCGAAAACAATAAAATTTTTTCTAAAATTTCTACAAAGATTTTTACATATAAACGGATGCTTATATATATATATATATATATATATATATATATATATATATGAATGACTAACTATGGTACAAGGATAAATAAATATATTATATATGTAAATATATGTGTATATGTATAGACACATGTTTATATAGAAGAATATTTATTTTGTTTAAATTTGTACGTTTGTACAGCAATTAAGTCAACGATTCCTTTACATAAACGCAAGCCTACCACTATATATGCATTTACTGCTTGAAAATTCGTGTGTGTGTGTGTGTGTGTGTGTGTGTGTGTGTATGTGTATGTGTATGTGTATGTGTATGTGTATTAGTACATATGTGGTTTTGATACAAAGCCATAAGCATTGCATACTCAATACAACTGAAAGAAAGGATGATAAATAATTTCAATTATAAAAGCGTACATGCATACACACACACACACACAAGCTTATATGCATACACAATTAATGAATTATCACACTTTCATTGATCTATTAAAGATAACGCACTTGACAAAGCAAATGAAAATGAAAAGAAAAAAAAAAAAAAAATGGAAAACAAAGAAAAAAACGGCAACTTGTTGCCTTTCGTAAGTGCATCGCATAAAACAGTTTTATATAAACGCTTCGAGTGTACGCTACTGACAAATTCCCGAATCGATAATGAACGGGAAGGGAAAAGCCTAAGCGATAAGGGGGCGAACGTTTATGTACGTTATGCACGTTACGTACCGGCATAAGGTGTTTCTTTACTAATTTACATGAGAAAACGGGCTTGCACTTTACTGCTTTGCAGAGAAGTAAGAATTCCAATTAGTGTCAAGAAAATGTCGTTACCGTAACGGATTAGCCTTTTCTTTAAAGCAAATCCAAATAACAACATCAACAACAACAACAACAAATTGACAACAATGTAAAAAGCATAAATATTTAAAAACCTCTTAAACGCGTATATGCAACCAAACAAACACAATTTTATTTCCCCAAAGGCCGCTCGATGTGTCTGTATGTGCGCGCGTAAGTATGTGTGTGCGTGTGTGTGTGTGTGTGTAGGTGTTCTTTCTTTCTTTCTTACACTCCATTAGAGTAAATTCAGTTAAAAGTGCGAGGGTGTTAATGACTGCGTCAGCAACATGCACCTGTTTTATTAATTTGCTCTGTCGTTACACTTCTTCTATTATGTAATGACTTGAAATGACAAATGACTTTTCTTTCAGAGCGAAACATAACATAAGAAAAAAGAAGAAAATGAGAAACGCATAAAACCAAAAAACATAAGTATTTTAACATTTCAAAATTATCAGATTGCAAGCAAGATGCAAAATCAAATATTATCACTTTTTAAAATATAAACGCGTAACACAAAGTGTACCTGTAAAGTATGTATTAAAATGTATTCAACTTGAACCTGATCCGAAATCCAAAAGCAAAGAAATTATTTCGAAAATCTTTGAATAAGCAGGTAAATGAATTTACAAATTTATTGGAAAGAATTATCAAATAAATCCTTTTTTTATACCCTACACCATTTGTGTGATACCCACTGGATATATCATGTTCTAGCATGGATTTGAGTTAAGCATGTCTGTCCGCATTTCCGCTCCATTTGAGTGCATTTTGAATGCAATAAATTTAATGTGCATTCATCATAACTGGAGGGAAGTAAGAAAATTCAACCAAACCTTCGCCTATTCACAAAGGAAAGATAGCATTAATGATGTGCCCATTAGTTATACTGTCAGTCAGACTTTTATTGCTTCATTGAATTGGAGCAAATCATAGCGCGCTGCATGAACAGTTGAACCTCTCTTTTTTTCTTCATAATATATTTGGTAGTCACCCAAAAGATATCGTCTTTGTATGCAGACACATGTTGTGATAGTTTGGTTGGAATTGCAGAAATGAAAGCGGGAAAGAAGAGATAGTGTTTGCTAATGTTCGAGTGGGAAAATGGGAACATCTGTAATGGCGGTGGAAGGGACAATTCGCCTTGTTGCCGAAATTAATTCAGTCCGCATGATAATTGCTTGTGAGTTGGATATAGTCTGCATATAGTCAGCATCGTTTATCATGCGTCGCGATTCAGCGAGGCCATCTTTCGAATTAGTGGAAAAAGCAGCCATGATCGCGATGTTTTTTTTTTTTGCCTATCCGTAGTACCACACGACTATGCTGTTTGCATTTTAGTCAGACGATGTATGTACATTACCAGTACGGTAAAAATAGGATTTTTCAAAGCACGAATTCACAGCGTTATTCAACGGTTACCTAACGGTATTGCTTAAGCCATCTTGAATTATTAGGAAGATTCAAGAATTGATTAGAAAAATTCTATCTAAAAATATTTTCAATTTGCTTAAGCAAATTATTTGAACGCTTTACCTTTGGAAAATAATTAATATGTGACTTGCCGAGATAGCAAGTCTTTCGAATTCATTTATCCGTTATTGCGGATCTTCACATCGATTCATAAGAAACCTTAAGCGAAAAACAGAAAGAACTTTAAAGCGAAGCATTTCGCATAAGTTATTTCTTATCCTTTACTTCTTGTGGTAAAATATGCAAATTGTATATCCCCTCCCCCTGCTCTAAGATATTTTAACAAAATTATTTTGCAATAAAATATTAAAAAAAACAAAAACTAAGCCACACATATATAGATATATTTGTATTATAATATATATATATATAATCGGTTTCGTGCAATCCCTTTCAAAAATTGAAAATAATTGCTACGATTAAATATTGTGATGAATGCAAAATGCATGGGTATGTATGTAAGAGTGCGGAAATTTTTAAAAATTTAGAAAGTTTTCAAACTCATATCAATTCGATGACCTTCTCAAATAGTGGAACTACGGGCTAAACACAAATGCTTATTGAAAATTGTTGTAATTTCTGGTTGCACATATGTATATACATGTAGCTCAATACCTTCTCATTTCATTTAATTATTGTATTAATTAAATTAAAAGGATTTGAGCAAAAAAAAAAAAAAACAAATGCCCTTTAATTTTACACAAATGTGCTGTAAATGTAATGAAAATTTACAAATGTTGCCGAGTGTTGTAAAAATTTTATATCAAATTATAACAGAAAATACATATGCATATGCACGCATACAATGAATGTATTTATTGAAAAGGACAAAATGTATGTCATTGCGCGGCTACATTTCACTGTGAAACCATATAAAACTATCGAGACTACATTTATTGACATACATATATATATATATATATATATATATATTTCTTCTTCTTCTTCTTTTTCTTTTTCTGTTAACATCGGATACATTTTCTCAGAATCAAAGTGCAAAATATAAAGCGACCGCATATGAACATACGATTAGGAATAAGTTTTTTGTTTTATTCATTATTACGTCTGCAAATGTGTGACAGAAATACTTGGAAGACAATTGCGAATGAAACGAATTGAGCCTATCTATCATTGCGACTATCATCACCAAGATCGTATGAATAACGTTTTCAATATCAATTTATTATATATTCTGAAAATGTTATTGCTTCAGCTGCTTCGTTGGTTTCATTACACGAAATACAATGCATTTGCAAATGCATTGCATTCGTTCACATGGATGCACATATATTGATGATGATGATGCATTGACTGATGTCCTATTATTAAATTTTACATCACAAAATCTAGTCTCTGCTCAAATACGCGACTAGTCATCAATATGTTACACAATAATAACATGCATAAGCACAAAGAGCTATTGCTTGCAAGATGACTCTTTCTCTGCGAAATGACAAGTTATGCACTAAAGGAAACTTTATTGTTTACTTTTCGAAAAAGTAAAAGGAAAAATAAATAAAGAATAGGATGTCCTTCGAACGGTGAATAATTAATTTTCCTTTATCGACGATAATTACACGGAAATCGTTGGCCCTTTTATCCTCGCTCTCTCAGATGGACGGATGAACGATGACGATCGATTAAAAGAAATTTTTCTATGCAGGAATTACGCTGCCAATAACCTTCCTTTTCCTCCAATACTAAGCAGCACTGATGATATAGAATAAAATGGCGATTTGCTGCCAAGGACGAAAAATTTGATTTAGGAAATAAAATTTGAATTGGAACAACGTTGAAATTATAACAAGAAGGTGGAAGGATGCGATCCACTACATGTCCCATCAACAATTAATCGGCACATTTTTAATAATAACTATGATGCATGGAAACTTTTCGAGTTTTTTTATTTATTTATTTTTATTTTTATTTTTTTTTTTTTTTTGAATTTGATTATTTTTCTGTTACTTGCTTATGTGTACCACAAGCTAATTTTTATTTTTTTTTTTTTTCGAATCAGCCAGCAAGCATACATCTGTAACTTTAGCTTCGCACGTCAAGATTTTCAACCTTAACATGTTCGCGGACAATAGCATTGACAGTCAATTTACATTAAAATTAGTTATGATATCCGAAATCGGATTGAATGCGAGGGTATTTTCTAAGGATAGTTAGAATACGCAATGACCGCTGCACTGTATTCATGTCAATATGTTGAGTGAATACATCAGAAAAGCGGGCAATGAGAGAGTGTGTGATAATTAAAAAAAAAAAGAAAAAAAACCTTAAAAAGCTTATGTAAGTTTAAATGGAAAATAATTGACTTTGAAATTTGGATGCTATAGCATTCACGTCCACGGACATGTTAAAGATTCCATCGACATACATTCGACGAACAGAGCCGATGTGATGTGTACTCTCGACTTTTATGCTTTACGCTACTTGTGGTATAAGGATACAGAGAGTTTGTGCGAATATCTGCAACGCCCAGAAGGACGTGAAGTCGAAACGCTTTTTCTTTGTGTTCAACGTATAGGCCGGAAACTTTTGGAGCTATTTCGATGAAATTTAGTATACAGCGATGTTTTACACCAAGGACGAAACCTATCGAAAATTGTTCGAATCATACCACTTTTTCGCACATTTTCCATATAAATCCTTATTTCAATGAAAAACTAACTGTATTAAGTGAAGTGATGTAGAGAATTTAACGGTGGGCCGTGTTTCGCTATAGCTTTTTCACTTATATATATATAACATAACATAAACTAAGCGAAATTATTCGCATATCCATAATATTCATATATGAACTGGATATGTGTTGTGTCTGGCCAGTACTGGATTCATTTCAATATGCAGTTGATACGTTAGACACATGGTGGAAATGAAAAAGAAGAAGCAAATAATCAACTTATTTAACAATATGTGTGTGTGTATGCATGCATACAATAGAAGTTATTGTACTCGAGAGACTCATAATAAAAAGTTCGCGTATAAAAACGCTATAAACCCTTAAAGGTGGCGATGTTGATATTTAAAATTTGTTTTTAAATTTTATTACGTTATACGCACTTTTTGTAAAATAAGAGGAAGTGAACTTTTTCGAAAATTGTTATCATTGATGGCAACAATATAATGGGAAATAACGTCTATAGCGTTTATGATACATTCGTGTTAAGCGAGTGACAAGTCATTTGAGGCGTTATGATGGGAAGAGTTTTTTTTTTTTTTTTTTTTTTTTTTTTTTTTTTTTTTTTTTTTTTTTTTTTCAAGAAAAATCCAACGAGACGTAAACGGAATAAGATTAAGTGACGTTGTATGATAGAATCATTATAAGATTTATTCATATATTCGGAAATCGAATTTGTTTTGTAATCTAATTGTCTGTAGTTTTTGCTCAATCATTTTTGTTTGCTTTCAAGAGCCGAATAATGTTAAGCGTCACGCGGCATCGGGTTTATATATATACATATCTCTAAAGGGCAATTCTATATGAATCATAAAGGTTAAATAAAGCTAATAAAAGATTAATTGATGGATATAAAGAGTTTGTAGTTTTCCTTACTGCTTGCTTTCATTTGAATTTTTCTTCTTCTTCTCCTATCTTTTTCTTCTCCTATCTTCTTCTTCTTCTTCTTCTTCTTCTTCTTCTTCTTCTTTTCCTATCAAATTTTACATATTACCCGCTTCCAAAGCCCTATCATCGACTACAACGATTGCAACGACGAGACGACGATTTTCTTTTTTCTTGTCATTTGAATGTGTAAAAGTAAAAGTACCGCCGTTTTTACATACACGCCATGCATATAAAACAAAGGCTGTTATAAGAATTATTGTTGAATAATATTTCACTTAGACATTAATTAATGTAATTAGTTGCAAAATAATTGTTCGGAGCTTATGAATATTTTAATTTAATTGAATGTTTAATATTTCCTTGTTCTTCTTCTTCTTCTTCTTCTTCTTCTTCTTCTTCTTAAAGCATATCTGTAAACATATATCCTTTTAATATTCTTAATTGCAGAGTCACATCTGTAATATGCATAAACTATTGAACAGTTTTTATAACAGCAGCGCAGTGATTACGTCAGAGTTTGTTGAAACTACTCAACCGCAAATGCTTAAAAATGCCTTTAAAACTCATCGCCATAATCGAAAGGTAATCACATTGTCAATTATCATTTACATATATACATTTTTGCCTGACTTGGACGCCTATCAAGTCTGTCAAGCTCAACAAACCGATTATTGTGCTATTAAAAATAAAAGCGATTTACGCAAAAACAAATTAGAAAATTATTTTTGCATTGTGGCAACTATTGGCAATACCTAGCTGGGCAGCTAGCTACTGGCAGTGGCTAGCTGTACAATTCAAACGACAAGAAAGAAAAAAGAAAAATCGAACACTACCTACTAACTCTCGGTGGTACTTATAGTTTGCTGTACATCTAACTGTTTGCACGGCTTCTTCAAATTTTTACTTTTATATTGTCTTCCCCTCTTTGAATTTGTCTCTACGTCCAGTTTCATTGTTAAATAAAATACTTCCGATAATCCAATAGATGTGTTAATAAATACTATCTCCGAACATTGGTTGCTTTATAAAAAAAGCACATGATGCCTCCTTTCCTCCTTTTCCGAAATTTCGGATATAGATAAACCGAGATTTTAATGCTTGCACGACGATGCAAGTTGCAACTGTTTGCGAGTTATCGTTCAGTTTACCAACAAAGCCTAAAAATACAGTAGTGAACAAGCAGCCGTAACACTTTCTCGATTTGAGTATTCGGCTTTGCAAGAGATGTGGAATTGTTGTTGTCTTAGGGAAACAATTATTCCTTTTACGGCGACTTAACAATTATAAGTAGATGTCAACTCTACGATTTTTGCTGTATTCGCTTAGATCTCATTCTCATGCCTTCCTTCTGTATCTTTCGCAAGTTATGCAATCGAATTGAAATTACTTGTTCACCTATTCCCCTAGCTGCACAGTAAGCTCTTTTTGAGTTTTTGTTCACCTTTTCATTATATTAGTAAATTTTAAGCTTCCACTAGGGATTTTTGGCTTCAAGATTACAAACATTTTTTAACTCTTTCATAACTTTCCGCATTTTCATAGGCAGTTGGAAAACGACCGCAAGCGTTAATGGCCAATGTCCAGATACCTATCTATACTCGTAATTTAAAAATTGTTATGTACGCCATCTACGTTTTGTGAAGCTACCAATTTCAGGGGACGGAATTCACCGACACACTGGCAATGTTAGCCAAAGTTAAATGATCGACACTGTAATCTCTTGCATTTCGGTTTCTTAGCCATATTATTAACTTTTTTTTGTTTTTTTCTACTCTCTATACTCCACGACATCTGCGAACTTCGAATTATAATTTTCTGAATCAATGTACGTACGTTTGCTTGCATCTCTGTCCGTCTAAATGCTTTCCATGTATTTTTGCGTTCAATCTAGCGGTGCGTGAGATAATTTCATGAAATTTGGTGAATTGACGTCTTCCGATTCAAGGATGATCCCTATCTCTAACTAAGGACTAATCTCCATGTAACGTCATATGTTGAAAAAGAGTAATATATGAAAAAATGTTCGCCTTTTGTAAAATTTCTCAAGAAAAATCGCTAACTAATTTTAATGATATTTCGGTATACTAAACAGACAGAACAGTAAAGCATTTGAATCGTATTGGTACTCTTCTATATGGCAAGACGGTCTAATTTTTCGTATCTTATTATGAAAATTGATCTACAATAAAGTAATTTGCGTAATGGAAATTAATCGTAGCAAAATGTGTGTGTGTGTGTGTGTGTGTGTGTGTGGGTTAACTGCATGAGCCCGCTCCAAATGAAAAGTTTTACTTCGTATGGAATCAAGATATAATTTCTGGTATTTTATCATGAAAATAAATGAAGGATTGTATTAAGCGAATTAGTGTAGGGTATTTAATAGTTGGCCTTACCCAAATATGATATTTTTATTTGTTTTCTTTTTTTTTCGGCAGTGCGAACGGTTCAATTTAATATATTTTTTGCCAAAATCTCTTAGTGTTTAGTTTAAATTAAATTTTTCCCTCATTTCTATATATTATGCTCTTCTTCTCTCTCTCTCTCTCTCTTGTTCTTCTAGTTTTCTACAACTCTGCTTTTAAATTTATATTATACGTTACATATTTATTTTCATTTCAAACTGAATGCAAAATTATTCTGAATCGCGGTTTAGATGAGACAATTCCAATAGTGTTTATGACGCAGCTCCGAAGATAGGAAATTTTTGTTCTTGCTTTTTATATATGATTCTAACTTTTTATCTGCATTGCTTTTATTTTCTAGAGAATTCGGTTGAAAATCATAGAGAAAATTCTCAAATTTCGTGCACTGTTACTTATAAAACAGGTGAATACTTTTCGTGCGTGTATTTGTAGCGTTCTCATTATGATTAAAACTTCCACAAAAACTTGTGGAAACTTGTGTGGGGCTTGTTATCGTTTGATTTACGGTTAAAGTGCAGCGAGGAATTGAAAAATTAAAAAATAGTCTTTTGACCAATGAAAAGCTCGATCCTATGAACGCGTTTCTCGTTTTGCACAAAAATGGTCATCAGAAAGAATAAACGAAAAAGTAAAGTAATTCACAAAAGAAAAAATCTGACTATGAAATCAATGACAAAAACTTGTACTTGATTGCTTGTACTTGATTATAAAATAAATATTTGCATAGTCAAGTCTACGTGATGTTGGTTCGTTAATATTGTACATGTGGTCAAAGGCAAAGTCCGTACATCTTAGCGCCTCCGTCATTAGTACAAATTTGCAAAAGAGTATTAAAAGTGATTGTGCCTCACAATACCGGGAAATGTGACCATTGAAGACATCGCTGAGTAAATTGACTTTTCATTCCGATAACGAAATAGGATTTCAGGAGTTACTGTTATTATTATTATTATTATTATTATTATTATTATTATTATTAATTATTATTATTATTATTA
>KK502402.1:4716365-4744322 GCA_000688735.1 Glossina austeni
ATAATTATTATTTTTATTATTATTATTATTATTATTAATTATTAATTATTATTATTATTATTATTATTATTATTATTATTATTATGATTATCATTATTATAATGTTTTTAGACTAAAGAAATAAGTTGCAGGAATAAAAAGTATAATGAGTCCTAGCAACTAAGAGTATCAGCTCTTCTTCTTTTTTTTTTTTTGAAAGGCAGACTGGTTAGGATGATTAATCCAGTCGCGGAAATAAAAGCAAATATTTTACTGATTAAAGTTCTCCAAGTACTCTCAAGAAGGCCATAGGATTAGATTCTCCAAAAAGGAGCCTTCGAGAGACTTTGTCCACAATTACAAATGGGAGCAGTAGTTTTGGACATAGACTGATGTGTGGATGCTTTCAAATGTCTCGATCTGGATTTTCTCAACATAGGTAAGATGTAGGGATGGAATGGTAGTACTATTGATTTCCTTTTTTTCTGTCAATTTTCTTTTTAATTGTTTTTTCTAAAATAGTTTTAAAAGTCAAACCTTGCGATTTTGCGGTCCATAATTAAAACGAATAGCAGGTAAAAAAATTTGTCTCCGAACTTTTCTGAATTTTCTAAAGATTTCTATTGCACTCACTTCGTTCTTCATATCTATTTTACTCTATATTGTGGAGACTTGAAAAGATACTCAAAGGACAATGCTTTTAAAGTATAAATAATACAAAAGCAAAAACAGAACCGAAACGGTTTCCCTTAGGGTTTCTTAAATGGAAAACTGCTGTAACGAAAGGGTACGATCTTGAGACGACGCTATTTTGAAGGGAACGCTTTAAATATCGAAAATTACGTTAAATGAAAATCTTTGATAAAATCAAAATTCCACGTTGATAACACACAAACGTATATAAAATCAATAAATTTCTTTAAGACTCTTACACCGAGTGCACATTTAGACTTGTGGGCGATAGGACGATGCGTGGTTATTGAAAGATGTTGTAAAAAGAAACAACAAGTATTGAGGAATTAGGTAAATAAAATTTCCGATATCGAATAGATCGTAACGGTATATAATTTCTCGCGATTCAAGGTAACAAATATTAAAACCAAATTTTCTAACATTTGTTGGCAACGCGTTGCATGTGTGCCAGCGAGATCTGTTGCTAAAATTCTCTCGGCTTACAAAATTAAAACACATCTTTGTTGAAGATGAAAAAAAAAAAAAAAAAAAAAAAAATTGAAATTCTCTACGATTAATAACAATTCATATATGTGTGCCTGTGTGTGTGTGCGGCTGAAAAAACAAAAAACAAAAGTAGAACAAGTAAGGAAATTGTGTCCGGTGCACCCATCACCGTTATCCTATAAAAGATTGAAGAAAAGGAAAATATAAATATGCCTACTCCATAACATACATTCGGTGGGCGGGGCTTTTGTTTTATTTTCGTATTTCAGTGGTGGACACGAACATAAATTTTAGCTGATTTTATTAAGACTTTAATTACGTATTCATTGCTTAGGTTATGTAAAAATTACAACGATTGATCCACTATCCGCACCCCACACGGAGCGCATACATTACTATCGACAACTTTTATTTATATCCATCCTCTGCAGCATAGATATAGTGACTTTCATTTTACTATATCTGCATAAGGATCTCTAACCAGGATAACGTTCTAAGGCGATTAAGGCTTGTGTGTAGCCATCTCCCTTGGTATGATTTGCGGGAAGAATTCATGTAGAAAGCTCAGACCTTTCGCTCTTTTACCCACACACACAACGCCACAACGCAAACTCATTTGCAAATGGGCGTGGTTAATTTACGCAGCTGCTATTATAAGCGACAAAGTACTCCGTAGAGTCCTTTAAACTAAATGCGTCAGATTGGTTACGATCAACTACTTGGACCGCTCACATTTGCGACAATATTTGGCTTAATTCGCTTCCAGCTACACTCGCAATGCACACACCTCCCGCAATTCACAAGTCATGGCACATATTCCCTCCAAGATTCCTCGAAAAAGTGACCATTAAAATGGAGCCGATTGATCAGCTAACGCACCCATCACCCACAAAATATTTCCATATATTGTTTTTATGAGTCGATTCGTGGTGGTGAACGTTCGGTGTAGGTTCGGTTGAAAGTAAATGCAGACTTCCTATGGAATTAATTGAAATTAAGATTTGCTTAGAAAGCAATAAAATGAAAGGGAAAGATAAAATTATATATGACTATCTGTCCATGCATGTCCATATGTCCTAAGTGATTAATATGGACAACTAGTTAACTTTTGATTCATTGCATGCCTTTTTGCAATTATTACATTTTGCATTAAATTACGTTTTCTTAGAATTTGATTTTTATAGCCTTCAACAAATATCGATAGTGAATTGGTTTTATCAATACGTTAGTAACGATCAGACTATTTGGTATTATAAAAATTACTATCTAAGCTGAGTGGCGTAGATTTTGTCAATCGCTGACTGAGTGACATCGTTCCATACTTCGTAACTACGAATATTTTAAAAACATTTTTTGAAAGCAACAAGACTTCAGCCATGTGCGTAAGAGTCAAAATTATTAGAAGCAATCAATTAAAATCGTGGGAGCAGTTGTATTGAAGGATCTCCGCGTCACTCTTGTGACGCGCATGTGTCCAACGAATAACAAGACAATTTCAAGCAAACAAAACAAACATCAATTCCAAGATTAAGAACAACACACATTTGAATATTCATATACGTTGAAGGGTACAGCATATGGTGGTAGCGGTAAACAGGATTCGTTCTAAGGCGAACACAAGTTTCCTTGTCAAACTTTTCCATTTATTTATTGTTAAAATTTTTCTTTCATTGTTTTATTTTTTCTTTTTTCTTTTTTCTTTTTATACAAAACAGTTGCGGACATTTTCAATGTTAGTTGAACGCATTCGCGCAAATCCCAAACGTGTTGAGATTGGAGATGTTGAAACGCCATTAGATTCTATATTGGAAACGGAGCAGGAACAGCAAAACATAAACGATGAAGTGTGTCTTTTGCGTGACAGTCCGTTTCGTATATTAAGGGTAAGTGTTTTTATCATCTTTTTAATAAAAGTAAATGTTTTTTTAAACTAAAGAGAAAGCAAACTTTTGAACAAATCTTCGTTGAATTCTGAGTAAAAATGAGTAATTTTGTGGTTTGAAGTACAGTCGTCCGTTATATAACAGAACTTGCGTTTAATGCGTCCTCAAATTTTTCAAGTATTTTTTGCATTTTTAATGCAGGAATAACTAGTGAAGAGAAATTCGACCAACTTGGCGAAAGAAGCAGAAAATTAGCAGTAATTTTTGATCAAAATTAATTTTGTGATCGTCATTATTATTTCCAATTATTGTAGTTCGTCATAATGTTGGAAATTATATAATATTTTTTTTTTTTTTTTTTTTTTTTTTTATAAAAATTTGAAGTTAACTTACGGAACGGAATTTCAGCTATCAGAGAACTTTACACCTTAAGACTTGGTTTCGACATAACACCGTACAAAGTGCCTTGAAAGATATTATTTCGAGATCTCATATAACGCGAGATTTCCGATATGGCATGGTACGAATTAACCGACTTATACAAGACGCACCTGTATTAAGAAAAGTTTTAAAACACTTTTTTTACATCCACCACCGAAGGATGAGGGAAGACATTTCCAGGGTCCAAGAGGAAGGAATATATTCTTGATCAGCCTATCAAATTGTGGAGCGATTGTATGCTCCACCATAAGGAAGTCTCTCTCATTTCATTCAATTTATTTAACAAGTTCAAGTTTTGCGGCTTAGAACCTTTGCATAAGCATAGGCATAGATCTGAAATAAATGGGAAGGTGTAGGAAATAAAAATATAAGAAATCGCTTCACCTCATGACAATACAGATTAGATTAGTTTACAAAATCAGTACTTAGTTGAGAAGTTTTCTGTGAGAATCGATCGATGTGGGCACTTCTCATGTGCAGACACACCGACGCAACTTTTTAAACAATATTTAAAACAAAAAAAAAACAAAAAACATCGATTAGGGCCCGCCATTAAATATCCCACACGGTTCCACCCACAACACAATTATTCATTCATTTTCACGATAGTAAATTTAGTAAATTTAATTCTCTTTAAACCCATCACCGAGGGATGCGGAGTATATTTATTTCGTCAAAACGCTTGCAATGCCAAGAAGAAAGCTTCAGAATACCCACAAAGCATATATATTCTAGATGAGCTGCAAATTCTGATTCGATTTGAGTATGTCCGTCCGTCCGTCCGTCCGTCTTTTGTAATGTCTGTTGTTAACGTTCTCCTGCTCGCACAAATGAAGTTATCGACTTTTAATTTGACGGAAACATTGGAAGCTCTTTCACGCAGGTTGGTATTGAAAACGGTCCGAATCGTGCGAAGAAAACGCTTACAGTACTACGTAAAGTGAGAACAACTTTGCCTTTCAAAAGTAATAAAAATTTTGTTTTTTGCTCATTGCTGATAAACTATAGCAGACAAATGTATATAAATTTGAACGTAAATTCTATTGGCGATGCTTTAGTACTTGCACAAAAATCGATCACGCCTACCCAATATTATAGTACGTCAAATTTTTATTTATGTTTCAATACCTTTTATAACGTCCAGGAACAAGCTTCAAAAACCTAATAGCATGTATTCTTGACTAGTGTCAGCTGCGCAATGCACCTAAGCACGTCTATTCGTTTGTTGGTTACCCATCTATTTGTCCGCCCAACAGTGTAGTATTTGTGGTAGACATTCTCCAATTGGCAAAAGTGAGAATATTGCCTATAAGTCAATATTGTAGAGTATGAAAGTTTAGTGATGTGACTCTCAGTCATTTAGTAGAACCGTTAAAAAAATTTAAAATGTTATTGTTGTAATTTGTAATTTAAGCTCATTTATTTATCGATATCAGAGCGGTACGTAAATTTAAAATATTAGGTAGCGACTTTATATTTGTACCCTACACCACTTGTCGTACAGGGTATATTAAGTAATGCGGATGTAATGTCCAGAAATACACGCACCTTTTATTATACCGAACGATTCAGAATGACTTTCTCAATCGATCTAAGCTTGTCCGTCCGTCTTGTTTGCTTGGATTTAACCTAAAGGATGCAGTTGCGACGATCCCAAGGTAAGGGGTGAACTTCTAAACCCATTGCGAATGTACAAAAGTTGAGTAACCGATAGTAAGGAATATATTTAGTTCAAATTAAAAACGAATTTAAATACGACATAGACAAGACGCGCGTGTTAAAGATAAATGATCTGATAGTATTTAACTAGTCCGATGTCGAGATTACATTATATATATCATCTACATATTTGCAAGGAGTGAATAAAGTGTGTGGAAGAACGATTATGAATGCGGCGAGTCAATAAATAACACAATTTATTATCCTAATTAAGAAGAAGAAGACTCCTAAGATGAATCTTCGTTTCGTTAGGAAAGGCTAACAATAGAATTTTCATGTTGCCATAAAGAGAGAAGAAAACTAAGCGGTCCCCATCCCAAATTCCTTAGGATGAAGATAAAGAATTGCTTCTAAAACGAGTCCTTTAATCGCAGCAAAACACCTGCAAGGAGGAGACGACACAATACGGAGTACATTCAAGTATTGATCTGACCAATATCGTGCAAAAATTGCTCATGCCAAGCTCTCTAGACTAACGTTTAAAAAAACTTATTTAAATGTGGAAACGCCCAATTTACAGGATATATCCAGGGGATGGACATATTGGCAATACTGCTTCCGTGTAAATAATGCGCCAAGTCTTGTAGATTACATTTCAGCGTGTTAAACAACAAGCGGTCAAAACAAGCGATCGGTGAAATTTGTAATTTTTCATATTTCGAAAGAGATTAAATCGTTGGCGCTGCATTAGTCGAGAGACACGGTAATGACAGCACGCACAAAACATGCTGAGACATCAGCGGCGAAGAGGAATAGTGGGTGAAACGCAAAGCTAACTGACATAGACCGACGAACGTTAAAAAGATTATGGCTAGATAAGACAAAGCTATCGCGACAAAAGTGACAGCAAAGGTCAACACTCACCTGAGTAATAATGTTTCGACAAAAACAGAGGGCCAAGCGTTGCAAGTGTGTGAAACTCCCTATAACGAAAGGCAATGCTAAGTTGGGAAAGAAATGGTGGCACGATCATACAACCTGAGCAGTTGATGGTTAGAAGAATGGGCTATGGTCTGATGAATGATCGTTCACATCGTTTCGTACAAACGGCCGGATTTATGTATGAAGATCCCCAAAACAACTCCGCGATTCGAACTGCTTCCTTACAACAGTCAAACAAAGAGGAAGTTCGTTTATGGTGCAAGTATCTATATCGTGATGCTCAGCTGGTCATGCATGAATATCTCAACATCTTCAAAGAAGAAGTTCTTACTTTGGTTGGTGTATTATTATTATTATTAAACATTGCGATACTGAAAGATGATAATGCGCCGATACACACAATCAAAAAGGTTCTGTCTTCTTCTTAGGTAGCATCAAACATGTCATCAAACATTGCCCCTAATCACCACATTCGGCAAACAGACCTAAACATAATTGAACCGCTAAGAGGCGATTGAGGACAGAGAGTAAAGAGAAGATTTCCATCCCCAACATCACTTAAGAAGTTTGGCGGTTGTTTTTGAAGATGGATGGAACAAGATTCCTTTGGAAATCACTCAGAGAGCTTACGAATCTATTCCCCGCAGAATTGCAACTACTCTACAAAGGGCGAAAGGTGGCCCTAGCCTTTATTAATATAGCATTTTTTTTTATGTATTTTCAATGATTGTATGGTTTCGTTCATTGCTTAAATGTACGTGACCGCGCGTGTGTGTGTGTGTGTGTATGTGTGTGTGTAAATAAATGAATATTGTATATATATACAATAGGTCGTAACAAAAATTCTTCGCAGTTTTTTCCGTGTCGATGCAACATTCACCTGATTGTCTCAAATGAACATTCGCTTAAAAGATGACATTCCAGCTTACATTTTTTGTGAAGATAGTTCTCTAATTCTTTGCTCGTATAAAAGGAAATATTGATATGAAAACGAGTGAAATATCTGATGAAATATGCTATGTAATGCTCTTTTACTATAAAAAAAATTTATGAAGTGTACGGTGAGAATGCTGTGAGTGACCGACTGGTTTCCTTGATTCTTCTTCCGAAAATTTTGATATTAAAAGTTCACCTTGCAATCGCTAAAAAAGTCCCTGAAATTTTGCAATTGGTGGAGCAAGACCGGGCCGCAAGCTACCAGGAAATAGCGGAGGCAGAAAGCAAACATCAGCCACATGACAGTTTGGAATCATTTGAAAAGGGCAGGCTATTCGAAAACGTTCGAGGCCAAGAAAAAAAACCATGGAGACTTTTTAATACGACCATTGCATGATGTTTCCAAAGTCAAAATAAATTTTTTAAAAAATTGTATTTTTTTCTTTTAAATTTGGGAAAATGCAATGAATCGCTAATAAAACAAATTGACATTTCATGTATATATTAAATTAAACCAACATGTCGGCAATAGTAATAGCAAATCGCCAAGCACAGAAAGCGTAAAGAAAAGAGAAATCAAAACAATCCAAACGAAACAAAATGAAATCCAGACTTCTTTATTTGCATGGACTCAAGAATTACATTCAAATACAAATGCATGTAAGGGCAGTATGCGTGTTAAAAAGTCAGCTGACGATTTGGTAAATACAGTCACATGGCTTGCATAGTCAGGACTCAAAATGTTTGTGCATAAAACGAGGAAATCAAGACAACAATTTTACCGCGTTCGAGCAGCTGCTAGCATCAACCGAAACAAAAATCTATAATATTCTCTTCAAAGTCGTATTCTTTCTCTTTTTTGTTCATCCGTGATATACTCGTCAATTTGGTAATTCGTGCGTTTCGTGCGTTTAAACGTAGAAAAGTTTTCATACGAATTGTGAAAAAGGGCAAAAAATAAAAAAAGTAAATCCGCATCGTGTATTCGTTTTTGCTATAAAAGACAAAGGTAGTCTTTGCTAGAGTTTAGTTTATCATAAAGTGTAGTTAAAGTCAATTATGAGCAGCGCAACAAACGTGAAAGAGTTGTTTTCTATTTAATTTAAAAATATTATATTTATGCAAATATAAATTAATGAAATATCCAATTACAGCTAAAATAATTGAATAAATAATTTATTAAAGGAGGTTTGCAAACATTACAACAAAAATTGGTAGCATTCATTAAGAAAAAAAAAAAAAAAAAAAACAATTAATAATAATAATAATAATGGAAGAAANAATTAATAATAATAATAATAATGGAAGAAATATCATAGAAAATGATTTTATTAAAAAGAAGAAAACGCAAAAAAAAAAAAAAAATAAATAAATAAATAAAAAATATTTCGAAATAAAAAGATGTGTAGAAAGATTTCAAATAATGTTTATAAAGTGCGAAAGTGTAATCGCGCTCGACCTAGCATCAATCCTAAATACTAACAACTGCTTGAGTCTGTTTCAATTAAAGCGTTTTGTTCCGCCATTATTATGGATTATTTTTCTATTTTATTATCTAAATAATTTTCAGAATTTTAAAGGAGTTTTAGGCTTTTCAAGACGAAACTTAAATATCTGCTTACATTTTTAAATAATTTTTATCCATTTTTATTTTATCGATTATTATCGAACTATTTAGAAATCGAAATGAATTTTCGCGTAAGCCCTTAAGCCCTTTGTAAAATTTCGTCTCGACAACTCGTAAGAAATTTAAATTATTAATGAGAAGCCAGACTATGCATTAATATTCTATTTCTATATTAATGACTATCCGGATTAGTTGCAGACGAAGAGACGGACCACTAGACTGGCAAGTTTCAATTTGATATATAAATAAAATAAAACTATTTTTTTTTGTTTTTGAAGATATTTACAAAAACGAAGAGAGATTATCAAGCATTATACTTTCTTTCCTTCGGTTAGGTTGGTTAGGTGGGTATAAAAACGTATTAATAAATATGCTAAAATGAAGCTCACGATGGATGGATGGATGGATGGATGGATGATTGATTGGTTATTAGTGGCCATTAGCTGAACGCATTGAAAGTTAAGGGCAAATTTTTTTAACTCTGTACTCTAAGACGTATGTTTGGTAAAGAGAAAGCATATAATTGATATAAATGGAATCACTCATACGCTACGACAGAAACAACATAATAAAATTTTCTTTTTGGGAAAGACAGCAAAGGACTGCAATATAAGTTAAAATAAAAAAAAAGGAAAAAAAATGTTTTTAAATTTAATAAACTATTTGTGGTGTGGCTAACTCATTAGAGAATTTTTTTCGCATCAGCATCGCAGCAGTTTTAATAGGATTAAATAAGGAGTGCAAATTTAAGACGCGATAAAAAATTGCGCCAGAAGAAAATCGGAAAATATAAATAAAAATTTATCTATAAAAAAAAGAAAAAAAATTGTGAAACATTGTATGCCGAAACTCAAACTAAAAGTAAATTAAAAAAAAAATCATCATCTTAAAATCATTTTCTTTTTTTCATTATTTTAATCTTAGTTGTATAGCTACAGGCCAAATGCCGCAATTAATTTTCTTAAGTTAACTTGTAAAACTTTACATTTGAATTGTCGATTTAATGATCGACATAACGTTCACGTCGGCTGGTCAGAATTGATATTCCAATTGTTGCAGTAAGAGAGCAGACAGAGAGCTGTTGTCGCTTAAGACTTTTTACCTTCGGTAACTTCCTAGTTAGTAGTAGGTCTTAATTTCTTCTAAAAAGCAAAGACTCACTGACTAACTCAACGACCAAATACCGCGATTAATTTTCTAAAGTTAACTTATAAGATTTTACATTTGAATTTGTCGACCTGACAATCGTGTTAACCTCTATGTCAACTGGTTTGGGTTCAAATTCCAATTATTGCAGAGAGCCGGCTTCGCTTAAGACTTTTTACCTTAGGTAACTTCCTAAGGCAAATTGGCTCTAATTGGTTATAAAAAGTTAGGGCTTTTTAGTCTTTCTTATGTAAAAGGGAAACCCCCATATTTATCCTCAGCCACGTATCAACTAACTGATCGCGACCGTATGTAAGTTGTAAACCATTAGCAAACTACTTTTAAAAAATTTTCATCATCTTACCAGCATTTTCCCACGTTCAGCAATTGAGAGCGTGTTGATAAAGGAACTGCAGTCTTTTTCTAACTTGCTTTTTAAAGGTAAACGTGAATAATAGGACGATAGGATAAGAGGACATGACATGTTGGTCCTTTCACGCTGCGTTCTCAAAACTCTGTATTTTCTTCTTTTTCCCTCCAAAATCACTAAAAACTTAACCAAACACTACCAATTTTAATTTTCTTTATCTTATATCGTGAATAGAAATTTGAAAAATTTTAGTATTAAAGATTTTTTCTTAACTCGAATTGTACAACGGGTTTTTGTAACGCATCATATGCACGATGTGACTGATAAGAACCATGGGAATAATTAAAATGTCATCACATTTGTTTATAGTTCATATATATTTATAAATTCAGACAATATGTCTACCAGTGTAAAATATTATGCACCGGTTAAGTGTTTCTTGGAAATACAATATGAAAAAACGAAAAGTTTAAATTGAAAATTCGAATGTGGCTCAAAGATAGATCGCGATAGGTCCGATTAGGGTTAATAAGACCTTTGTTGCAAGCGCGAAAGTCAGCCGCAATAAAACAAAAAAAGAAATGTTCACAAATGAGGAGGAGTGCGGCCAAATCGGGAAAAAAGAAATTTGAAATCATATCACACGACGTATCATAGATAATTTATCCATAAATTTGTTAGGACAGCCTGATGTTGGCTCGATTACAACCTTAAGTGTTCTTTCCAAGAAGATTAAGTAAATGGACAAACAGACGACCGTGGGACAAGCGATCGAGAACCTCATGCTGTGGATTGTGCACTTCAAATAAAACTTATACCCTATAAGGCCTGTGAAACGTCTTTCTAAACGGTATAAACAAAAAGGACAAAATTCCCACACCTCCAGCCTTTCGGCGCAGCTATCAAAATAGATTAAAAATTATATTTAAATCAAACAAATACAAGACTTATTTTTCAGACCGAGACCTATTCTTGGCTTAAGGCAAATGTAGCTATCTTATCCACTCTAAGCCCACAATCCCGCGCCAAAATGTGATGACATCGGTGGAATTTCTTTAATCGTCTTAATCCTTATTGATCCATGTATTCATTAGTCAATAAATTTTCATTTCAAGTTGCAAACGGTTTATAATTAGCAAGTTGCTCACGGAGCAATGACGGACATATATGCATACAGTCAAAATATCACTTTACTAAAAATGGAAACTTCGATTAACATTCAACATTAAACATATTTCTTGATGATTGATTCAACAATTTCAATAATCAAATTATGATCTCTGGCTTAATCCTTGTGCTCATAAACGATCTAATAAATGAATGATGGCAGACAGATAATTAAGGGAAACGTAAAATCTTTTGTGTTCCTTAGAAACACGGCGGGGCTGACAAATAACATGAGTACCTGGCATATATTGTACAAAATTTATTTATTTGTTGGGCCAATTGATTGAAGATTGGTAGAGTGCCTGAATAGTTGTGAAGGGAATGTGTATCAAGACATCTGCCAATTACTTGAATGATATTGAAGAGGAAGGACGTTCGGCCTTCCTCCTCTCTCTGCGGTCTAAAACTCGCCGTAACGGTTCAATGATGTTGACATCTGGCCAGTATGTTGGTCAGGGAAGAGGTTTTGCAAGCATTAGGTAAAATATTAGAATGCTCGTCGATTTATTCCAAATATCGTAAAACTAATATAAGTGTTTGAGAATTGCAGGAAGAACTTTATGCACCAAGGTGCGGACTAATACGTTCGCAGCAACAATTTAAGAAATTTAAGAAAAAAGAATCTTATAATGGAAAATAAAATAAATAAAAGGATAATTATTATCCTTTCGCAGAACTATTTGCTATTATTTGAAAAGTCAGAAAAGACATTTTTTTTTCTATTTCGTTTCGTTCGTTTCCCCATTCTTTAATATAGGGAATTCGATTCTGATTCTGATTCTGAAAATTCGAATCTGATGGGTATTTCATAATATTTTAAAGCCTTTTAATTAAAATAAAAACGAAAACGAGAGTCACACGCGAACCATTAATAAACTAAAAAAAAAAAAAAAAAAAAAAAAAAAAAAAAAAAAAAAAAAATTTCCAAAAAAAAAAAAAAAAGAATAAATTTTTAATACATCAACAAAGAATCGCAAACAATTCGTTGACTTGCATGCGGTTGAATTTACAACGAAGAAAGCGATAAATTTTTTGTCACCTCAAAATTTTGATATGAAAGGAGCATCGAAACCTGATGGAATTGTACGTCCATTGCATTATTTAATAAACGGTTGCGCCAAAAGTGCCGAACTAACTGTAACGGCGCCGCTTAAGATTCAAGCTCACTGGGCACGCATGTTGCACTTGTCACCAATGCCGCCAATAATGCTGGAAGAGTTAATGCAGGTAATTGCTCGTAAACACATTTACAATGCAAGAGGGACTAAAAAAAGAAAAAAGAAAAAAGAAAAAATATTTGCCTCACAATTTTATTGAGCGCATATAAAGTTATCGTTATGGTTATTGTTATTAATTTAGTTGAAGAATAAATTCTTAGACTAAAGTCTTAAAGCACTAGAATGCATCTAAGGCTTTGTGTCTTTTCTTTTTACAACGATTGTCTCTTCATGTAATCTAGCGTTGAGAACCTTGAGATCACAGTTTTTGAAGATATTCTGATGAAATCTGGTATAAGGACGTGTTTTTTTCTTTTATGGGTCATAAGTGAACCCTATTAAATATTTTTCGGATCGGATCATTAATAATTTTTAAATATTCGTAATAAATATTGGTGAGTAATAGTGTTTCCTGCATATTAAATTGATGTAGAAAACTTGGATCAGATGGGTTAGTTTTTTTGAACCATCTCCCAAATAATAGCTCCTAGGAATAGTCCATCTTGCAATTTTTAATATGTTTTTAATGAAAATTTTGTCCATAATAATAATTTGGAATTGGAAAACTGCATCAACTTGGGATCATAGAGATCAATTTTTTCGATACCCCCCTATGTAAGGATATAAAAGGAAAGTATATTTACATTGAGACAAAGCATAATTTTTGATATTTTATCAAATCGGTGTAGGGTATTTCAAAGTTGGCCCCTACTTCGACTGCAATAATTTTATTTGCTTTTCTATTTTCGGTATTACTTAGCAATTGTATGTCGATTTATATGGTGAATCAATATATAAATAATAAAAGGTTGGATCTTTCTTAGCTCTTTCTATATGTTACATAAATTCGCATTAGCTTAATGCACCCTATTACGTAAGTTGTGTAAGATATAAAGAAAGGATATTGAAAGTATTATCGGAAATATGTTAACAACTACAGCAAATATCAGTCAACTACGGATAAGACAAAAGCAGTCCCAATCAGTTAACTGATACGTCATTCGTGACTAATATCTCTTCGAATTATTAAATGATAGCCGGTCTGAAATTCCCCCGGCAGCGGGTCGGATTAGTGTATTTGACCCTCAATTCCTCCATTCCTTGTCATTCATAATGCGACTTTTAAACGGGAGGTGAATGCCTCGTCTATTCTCCTAAGAGACTAAGACTAATGACCCGAAGTAAAATCATTAAAAGTAAAATATCGTTTGCAAAATTACCACAATTCAAATTTAAGTCGATTTAGTCGTCTGGGCTTCAGGGTTGTCTATCTCTTCTTCTTCTTCTTCTTTGCTTTTGGTTGGAAAAATGATGACAAGAAGCCAAGTCTTGATGAATAAATGGTTTAATTCTACCGATTAAAGTTTGAGAAGCGACTGCTAGAAGCGATGTATGTTTACGAAAATTCTGAAATTATTTCACACATGCACAGGCTCGAACAGGAAATCGAACAAAACTACGTACAACGTGCAACATGTAACATTGTTTTACATAAACATAAGCATTTCTCAGCAGATTTATATTATATAAGTTTTGTCGAAGAGAATGGACACATTTGTCTCTCTTAATGGATAGCTAGAACCTTTTAGAGATGGCTTACATTTTCAATATTTTGAACTCAAAAAAAAAAAACATAAATATATATATATATATAAACCTGTACAAGTTCAAGAATAATCGGAAATTAGTTGAAATTACTTTCTCACTTTCGAGTATATAGACAGTCTTTGAACTTGAAAAATAACATACAAATAATTGAAATATGAATCTATTGGGCGTCTAAATGACAGAAATTGCTTGACAGTTGACAGTTTCAGAGATAAAAAGTAATCTTAAAATGAGCGATTTCTTTAAGGGAAGCACGCGACAAGCAAAGCCTAAGTTGATGGCTATACAACATAAGTACGTGAATATTTGAATTGGTTTGCGATAGAAGTTTATGGTAGCAATAATTTAAATGCAATAATTTCTCTCTAAGAATAATTTGTATAAGAAAACTGAAAATATGTAATATGCGTATGGAAACACACAAGAGAGATTTACTCAACTATTATACATTATTGGAGTTGAAATGAGGGTTAAATGCACAAAAATGTGCATTTACATAAACGATGATGAGTTGATCTTTCAACTTTTATGAAAAGTTAAGAAGAAACTATGAATTTTGCTTTCTATAAACAGAAAATTTCAATTTAAAGCAACTAAGAAAATTATACTCGAGCGCAACTGAATCAATTTTATTGAAAAAAAAAAATGAAAAAAAAAAAATAAAACAAAATTTTCATAGTGGCCACAGCTGATTTTTTCTATTTTCAAAATAAAAGTTTTTGTCGCAGTGGTGTGTCCTTTGAAAAGTTTGCGTCGCTTCACAAATCTTTTGCAAATTTATAGTCGATCTCTTAATTTTCGCTAACGCGAGCAAATTTACCCCCGCTATACAGTTGGGCAGATGGACAGCTGAACAGACGGACATGCTTTAATCGATACAGAATTTCGTTTATATCCCTCACCGAACGATGAGTTCATGAATTCATTTTGTCAAAGGGTTTGCAACACCCACAAGAAAACTTTTGAGACTCCATATATATGGACTCCGTATATATATTTTTGATTGGCATCAAAGTCTGAACAGATTTAAGCATGTCTGTTCGCCTATTCGCCTGTGTAATGTCTGCTGTAAGAATTCTCGTAGCTGTAAAAGTGAAGCTTTCCGCTTTAAATTTGGCAGCAGTATTGGAAGTTCTTGCACGCAAGTTCGTCTTGATAACGAGCGAACGCCTACAACAGTACGTAAACAGAGAACGTCTGTCTTTTGCAAATAGGTAAAAAAACTTGTTTTTTTCCTCATTACTCACGCACTATAGTAGTTAGACAATACAAATTTTCACATGTATTCTAAAAGAGAAGAAAAATCTTAGCCAGAACCACCCGATATTATAGACAAAAACAATTTAGTTTTCGCTCTTGTTTTAGTTAGTCTGTATTAGGGTTGGTCTGTATTCGATTTGTCAAAAATTTTTTATAAATAATGTAATGACAAATTTTTTTCCCCACAATTTTTTGTTGCACTACGTGAAAATCTCGGCGTCATTGGATTCCGCGCTAATTCACTGATATTTGTTTGCTGCAGGGCAGGGCAGCGCTCGACTAGCTTTCTCAGTTTTAGTGAGGAAAATCGACGTGACAGATCTACAAAATATTAGGTAGTCTGGCAATTTCTTTAACTTTATCAAATTATTTATTTGCCATTTTGTTCAATTCGTTGCGTTCGTTGCGACCGTCCCGAGATTTTTATGGTCCCCTCGTCATAAAATATCCGATGTTTTGCAGCAAAGAAATTTTGAAAATTGTAAGTTTTACCAGATGAAACATTTTGCAGAGAACGAACGAGATGGTAATCCGATCGTGCTATGTCAAGGCTCTATGGTGGATGTGGTCATATATCCCAGACAAGCAGATAAAGGAAAAGGTACGAAGTCTTGCAGTGTGTGCGTGATAAAAACCAATATTTTTTCGGTTGACCAATACTGGACGTGTCTGTTGCATGACTTCATTTAATTTGATTTGTTGTTCGCAGTCACTGTTCACTTCAGAAGCTCTTAGCATACAATTCCATCAATTGACCAACTGGCCGTACTGACAGCAAAGTGTTATTTTTTGATGTTGTTTCCTATGGCTGACCGTGTTTTACCCTTGATCTAGTGTTACAACTATCTTCAGCCATTGATCGTTTTGATCTCGTTTTATCTCGTTTGCAAGTTCAACGCAAATATTAATGCGTTATATTAAATGAATTTCTTTTAAATCATTTGAACTCCAAATGTATAGCTTTTTGGCAAATCTCGGTCTTTTTATGCGATCGCTAAAAGTTGTAATGGGTCAACTAAGTTTTTCGACAATCGCACGAACCGTTATGTGCTGATCAGCTTCAATCATAACTTTCAGTGGATCGCCATCAGCGGTGTTTGGCCTATAAGAATGCGTTACAGTTTTCATTGATAAATTTTCGGAACGAAATTTCGCAAACCAATCTTGGCAGATGCGTTCTACTACAACACAAGCTCCATACACATCACATATTTCTTTATGTGCTTTGGCAGCCCTTGTACCTCTTTTGAAATAAAAAAAAAGTAAAATATGTCTTATAAGCTCACTTTGATCATCCATTTTAAAAATTAAGTCTCACTACTATAACCGATTCGATCACTTTGAAGCTTTTTTACAAAATAAACATAAGCCTGCACAAAAACACAGTACATACCTTTAATCCTGATTGTCTGCCTAGCTACGCGAGAAAGATTTATTTCAACCCGGTGCCGTAGGAAAGATCGAAAGAAATTTCTGGACAACCTAATAATAAATAAAAGAAAAAAAAAAAACAAAAAGCATGCATAACGATACGGCTCGAAGTGAATATTGGATGCGCTTGAGATATATTTGTACCAAAATGCATTTCAATGGTTTTTACAGAACGTAAGTTCTTTTCTTTTTTTTTTTTTTATAATTATTCAGTGTATTTACCATGTGAAGCAAAAGTCTTCTCTGCGGAAACATTTTCCAAGATCATCAAAATACATTTCATTCATTGTCGATAATAAGATTGTCATTTGATCGAAATCTAAAGTAGTAAAAATAGTCCATCCATGCAATTCGCTTATTCTGACCATCAATTTGTGGCTCGTTATTTTCGTTCTATTGCGAAGGAACGTGGCCTCCAACATTCGATGAGTTTCCTCATCTTTGCATAAATCTTGATTCTATATGTAACAAAGACGTTCGGACGGACATGTTCGTAGCCTCTGTTATTTCTTTAATCTTAATTCGGAAATTATTCGGCATTATTTGGTGAACTTAAGTTATGCTGTCCTCAGTGTTGACCTACTCGGAGTCAATGTAGACAACAATGACCGCCGGTTACCTTTCAAAAGCAACTACTGCCTGATAGCTCGAGACTCAATATTCCCATTTCCAAAACACATCCGCATTGACTCACTTAAACGGCTGTCGAACGTCAATTGCGCTTCGCAAAGGGCTGGGACTGTGAATCGAACTTATCAGCGCATATATATACATACATATATGTAAAATGTATATGGCATAGGACAGAGGTCCGCTGTTAACAGTTTTTCACTAATTAGAGCAAAAAAATTATAATAGACTTATAAAGGCGTACAAGTAATAGCGAATATCCTATACATGAGAATGGGGTTTTGCAAAATACTGTAGACCTGGCATATTTTCGATCAATATATCAATATATTAAAAGTGATACTTTCTTCAACACTCTAATGGGTGCTGCTTCACGTTCCCTTAAGACCTCGTTTTGAAAACTTATTGTATCAATAACTGTATTAAGCGGACTTGTGTAGGTCATCGAACGGTGAGCCTTGCCCCACAGTAATGTTTTTATTAGTTTCCTTTACATGTTTTGTCGCACTAAACTATACGTGGAACTTGTACTTGTTTGCGGAAGTACAAAAAAATATTTGATCATATTATTAAGTGTGCCATGACATAATGAGAAAAAAAAGAGAAAAAATAGAGAAGCTTTTATATTTTCAGAAATCGGTTCGGAAAATTTTTGTTTGTTATATTTGTCTTAAAAAAGAGAGGTTTTGGATAAAAATTTGAAAAAAAAAAATTGGAAAAAATTCATTATCTGCATTGGGTAAATGGCTAGTACTGTCGTAAAAACTTTGCGTCCGACGGGACGTGTTTTGCAATCAAGTGCTGCACTAGGCTTGAATAGGCGTGGTAACGCTTGGTTTGAAGATGTGGAGATGGGGCCCCCCGATCCAATTCTAGGTGTTACCGAAGCATTTAAACGCGACAAGAATACGAAACGTCTTAATCTAGGTGTGGGTGCATATCGTGATGATTCCGGTAATCCTTGGGTGCTTCCTTGCGTACGTTGCGCAGAGGCAAGAATTATGGAGAAGCAACTGCATAAAGAATATGCGCCCATCGACGGTTTCCCCGAATTCTGCGCTAAAAGTATTGAATTAGCTTTGGGTACGGATTCCTACGTCTTGAGAGATAAACGTAACGCCACGGCACAAAGTCTTAGCGGCACTGGATCCTTGCGTGTTGGAGCGGCGTTCTTAGCAAAATTTTGGAAGGGCAATCGCGAAGTTTATGTACCTACTCCAACATGGGGAAATCATATACCCATTTTCGAGCACGCCGGTCTTCCAGTGAAAAAGTTTCGTTATTATGATCCAGATACTTGCGGCTTGGATTACAAAGGTTGTAAAGAGGATATCTGCAAAATGCCTTCGGAATCGATTATTCTATTTCATGCATGCGCTCACAACCCCACCGGTGTAGACCCCAACACAATACAGTGGTGCGAGCTAGCAGACTTGGTCAAATACAAATGTCTTTTTCCATTCTTCGATATGGCTTATCAGGGTTTTGCCACAGGTGATGTGGATAGAGATGCTCAAGCGGTTCGGATCTTCGAATCGAAAGGTATTAATTTTTGCTTAGCTCAAAGCTATGCTAAAAATATGGGTCTCTATGGCGAACGCGTCGGAGCATTTACAATAGCATGTGAAAGCGAAGTGGAAGCCTCGCGTGTTCTCTCACAACTTAAAATTATTATACGTGCTCTATATTCCAGTCCACCCCTGCACGGAGCCCGAATTGTTACGGAAATTCTTAGCGATCCGGAGTTATATGAAATGTTCTTAAAAGATGTCAAAACAATGGCTGACCGTATCATCGACGTACGACAAAAGTTAAAAGAAGGCTTAATACAATCGGGCTCAAAGCGTAAATGGGATCATATTACAAACCAAATTGGAATGTTCTGTTACACCGGCATGAAACCAGAACAAGTTGAACGTATTACAAAAGAATTTAGTGTTTACCTTACTAAAGACGGTCGCATTTCAATGGCTGGCGTCACTACCAAAAACGTTGAACATTTGGCGAAAGCAATGCATGAAGTTACAAAGTGAAGACGTATTTATGAAAGAAAAAAAAAGAAAAAATTGTTAATATTTCGTTTTTGAGAATTTGAAAAAAAATTGAAAATAAATGGTGACTTACTTACTCATTGGTAAACTCTAGTTTTATTTGAAACGATCCGCTCTATGGTGTAGTCAAATAAGCGAAGAGCAAGGCCTCCATAAGACGTAGATTGTAATTGTCAGGTTATTAAAGTAGATCAACTAAATAATTTCGCTCTTCAAAATAGTCATATGATGAAAAATATATTCCTTAGCTATCTACCTGGTTGACTCGGGGTATGGAACCGCTCTAAAATTATAGTTTGGATACGTCTTAGTAACTTAAAAAGGCACTTTGCATTTACATATCATATGCAAATACTGGGAGGAGCAAATGTGTATCAAATACAAAAAGTTGATGTACTCGCTCTCTAACCTCGTACTACTCTTAGAAAGAAACCGCTCAACGACGTTAGAGTGATATCTCCGTATCCTTTCTAAATCTAACCGAATGATTTCGACCCACTACAGACGTATCCGTGCCTCGCTTTAGCTCCCGTTACCTCTTTACTAACTGAATACAATCAACCGCTTTGCGCCCATTAACTTTTATCCGATATTTATACTCCACACTATATACCCCATTACCGTCTGTATTAAGTTTGCGCGGAAGTATCTGACATCCAGAAGAACGTGGGATAGGTCCACCTCTACCGACCTATACCGACCAATTCAGAACCATTTTTTTAGGTTAAAATAACGAAACGTCTATCTAACTAACTAATGCGCTCTGTTAAACATGCAAAATGTGACCGTAGCGAACTCCAGTTAAGCTTAATCTTTATAATCATGAAGAGAATAATTTTTATCACAAAATAGCAAAGATTAGACGTTGTTGTCATATGTAGGTCTATTTTTTCCAAGAACGTTTAGAAGGGAAAGGCTGCAAATATGTGTCCGTCCCATCCAATCAGTATGCCACAGTAATTATATTTCGTTGATTTTTATCGCAATGTACTCTAAATAGAAAAACATTTTACATATAACGACTTTCTCTCTCTGCGCGTTGTACGAGCTCTGACGTTCCATCCATTGTCAATAGCAGACTTCCATTGGCCCAAACCTGTCGGTGTGTAATAAAAATTTCTTGAATAAATCTCGAAAATTGCAACCAGACGATTAAATGCAAAAATTCCATGGACGGACAGAGAGACAGACATACAGAATCATTTTTTGAGTAGATCGGTATAATTAAAAGTCTATCTCAAGTACTTCTGAGCGCTATATGTATCTTAATAAACTTCATATATCTATAGGGTACGCGGTATTCTACTACTTCTATAAATTCTAGCATTATGTTACATCAGAGACATAAAAAAAAAAAAAAATTGCAAGCGCGAATAAGAAGTAGAGTAGGAAGAAAGACAACTGTAGGGGCTTTTTTATTGAGGGCTTTTAGGAACGAACACACGACTACTGTATGCGAGTGTGGAAGAGAGTAATTAAAATCGGTACCGATGGACGGGATGTCTTGGGATGATGCAATTTTTGCTCACAAAACCAACATCTGAAGGGGAATGTAGTCAATATATTAATAAGATAACCGGCGTACATATAATAGAGAGAACTCCCTCTAGTTCAACTCAAGATTTTTTCCGTCGCGTTATGTAAATAAAGTAAAGAAATTTTGCTTTATTTGTAAAGTAAAGAAATTTTACTTTATTTGTTGCGATGATGACAAATGATTGTTGTGTCCCGGTTTATTATTATTATACTTTTGTTATTTTTTTTTTTTTATAAATTTGTGTCAAATTTAAAAAAAAAATAATTAAAGTTTATTATGAATTTGTTGTTCTTACAGGCAGCTGAAGCTGGCAATTTGGATGATTTTAAGCGTCTTTATCAAGCCGATAATACACGACTATCCCTGCAAGATGGCAAAGGTAGAACTGCAGCCCATCAAGCAGCTGCCCGTAATCAAGTCGACATATTACGCTATATACATGATCAAAATGGAGGTGAGTAACGATTGCATTTTCATATTTAAGTCAGTCAGTGACTATTTATTATAAATGCACTTCGAAAGGCATCTTATTTTAACTGCGCAACTGCTTCTAGGTAATGAACTTTGTTCGCATCTAAATTCAAAAGTTCCTACGACGCATGCAAGTAAACGCGAAATAAGTGCAATTGTACACAATGTTGTGTGCACATAGTATATGTATGAAAAAAAAAAAAAAAATGTCCTCAGCTTGCATTGAATGTTTTTCTACTCATCCTATGTGTTTTCGGTAGTTTTTTAAATAAATGCGTGTCGGAAAATTCTTAAAGTGCAATTCACATAAGACAGCACCACTTACGTAGAGTATTTCGCCAGTGTACATAACTGGCAGATACGCAATATAATCGGCACATACCAGCATGTAGGGACACGCAACAGCAATATCAACGAATATTGTCTCATCTAAAACAGTTATATACGGCTTGCGTCAAATCTATATCCGTAGGTATTACGTCGGGCAAATGTAGGAAAATTAGAAAATTAGAAAATTCTTCGCCAATTGTGTCGACCATATTACCCGGATTTTTAGGCCGAAATTTAATTCTTAATAAACGCAGTCCCAATTTTTGTTTTTTTTTTTTTTCAGTGTACAGTTTTATAATATTACGCCAAGTGAACAACGAAAATGTTGCATTGAGACGATCAGAAATTTCAAAAAATTTTAAAATAATAATAGATTGTGGAACGTAGAAAGCGGAATTCTTACCCAATATAATATCGGTTTTAAAATCACACAGAAAAAATGTAGAAAATTATCTGCATACTATGTGCGTAAAAACTCTATCGATTGATTATTAGCTTGCGAGCCGGCAGCTTTCGAAAGTGTAGAAACAAAACAAAGTTGAGGCACTGTAGTCGATCAGGTCCCACGGTTAAAAATACTATAGATCAGCTCGCTTAATGCAGTTATGCATCTAATGGCTTTTTAAAATATGCCGTTATATGGAAAGTGATCGGAAGAGTGGTTGGTTGATTCGACCCAATTCACCCTTGAGGCCAAAACACCCAGGGTACCAAGTTTCATCAAATAATCTTAAAAATTGTTCCAATTGAACAAGAACAGTTCACGATGGTCAGAGGGACAGACAAACTTAGAATCAGTCTTTGAATCGATCCGTGTAACAAGAGGTGAGTCTATCTCAAGTCCTTCTGCGTATCGTGTACATGCGCACGAACCTGTACCGCACATGGTGTAGAATATAAAAATAGATACCATACGACCTATAAACATATATGTATTATATTTTTTGGCTGCTTAAGCAATAGTGCGGACGCTTTGTTTTTTCGATCAAAAGGCGATCTCTTCAAGGTACGCATTGCATCAAAAGTCTTGAACGTACGCATCCTGTTGAAGAGTTTTTATTGCTTCTGAAACTAAATGTCCAAGTTGAGCGAACACCATAACTAAATAAAAAAAAAACAATTTCTTTCGCGAATCCTATTGTGTTCTTTTTTTTTTTTGATTTGACTTAGAAACAAGTTCAAGAAGTACAAATAGGAGATCACAGCTAGCCATCGAATAGTGGTTTAAGAAAGTAGTATAGAACAACAACAACAAACAATACTTACTTTTGATGAATGAATTGGTTTGCCGGGCGACGAGAAGAGAGAGAAAGCGATTATAATTCGACTATGATGTGCGTCTTGCGAGTGAATATGCACTCCTGTGATGGATAGAAAAATATCTTTCAAGTTCTTGCCTTTTTTTTTTTTATTATTTAATATACATAATTAATTTATTTCACTTTACTTTGATTTATTCGTAGATTTTAATATTCGAGATAATGCAGGTAATACGCCCATACATGTTGCCGTTGAATGCGATTCTTATGAAGCCGTGGATTATTTATTGTCAATGTAAGTGGAAAATGAGTCAACTACATGACGAGTTAGTATGTATGTGTACCTATGTGTGTACAAGATACAACAACCGCAATAGGACAATCAAGAATGAAACCATAATGACGGATTTTCCAACATTGCTGGCGGTGGTGCGATGGTCATATTTCAATACTAACTTGGGAAAGGCAACTTGGATTTATTTCTCTTCGTTACGCCATATCGTTAGCGTACGGGCACATAGGGCATACAGCAGTACGTTACAATACACTTAGTTTTCATCTTTTCTCTCTTCCCCCATTTTTCCCAATTAGAGTAAAAATTGCAAGAGAGATGTAAAGATTCTATGCATTTATTTTTGCTTAGAAACAATTTTATATTGCTCTACTATAAAGTGAAAGTATGCCAAATATCGTCGTTGTGTTTGTAACAACCAAAATTATATTTTGGAAATGTGTGAAGCTGAGGTAGTGTAAGAAGTTTTGTGTTAACTTTGCTTTGTGCTGCTAGGTCATTGGCCTAAACATCACGTCACCCTATGAACGTTTTCTATTAGCCCATCAGGGTCAGCCTATCTATCCGTTGTTTCATTTTTTATTATCGATATGGTAAATGGATTGGAATTTCCTTACAAAACAGACAAACATTTAAAAATCGCACTTGACACAGAGTAGAAACGACTTGCACTGGTTTGCTTGATGTGCCTATAAATGATTAAAAACTCCAAAGGATTTTCCTTGAGGGACGGGCGGACGGACGGGTATCCAAGATTTAACTCAACGCGAACAACACTTTGCTGTGTCTTTTCTCGTTTTTTATTTACTTAACGCTCCATTAACTGCCACATTAACGACCTCTCTCTATTTCTTTCTCTTTCTCTCTCTAATCTGCAGACCTGTGGACACCAGCATACTCAACGAAAAGAAGCAAGCCCCCGTACATTTGGCCACCGAGCTGAATAAAGTCAAGTCTTTGCGTATTATGGGAAAATATCGTAATATTATAGATATACAGCAGGGCGGTGAACATGGGCGTACGGCTTTGCATTTAGCTGCAATATACGATCATGAGGAGTGCGCACGCATTTTGGTACGCGGAAATATCTAAGAATTTGTTACTTTTTCTTTTTACATTTTATTTCATTCATTTCTTCATTTAATTTACTTATTTATTTATTAATTTATTTATTTATTTATTTATTTACTTATTTATGTACTTTTTCATTCTTCTATTCTGTGTGTATTTTAGAAGAAAATAAAAAAGTCACATGTGTTCCCAAGTAACATTTAATCACTTTTGTTATTGAAAATATATGTTGGATGAGTCTTCTTCTTATTTTCTTCAATTATGTTAATTTTGTGTTTTTTTTGTTCTTATAACGAGCATGCTTAGATAATGCGTTCATGTCTTAGCTTTAGAAAAAAATATCTACTCTTTGCATATAAACGTATGTACATAAATATCTTTTTCTTGATATTTCTGTTATATCTTTTTCAGCATAAAACAACCAAAGTTGATTACGTAAAAATCGAATCTAATAAGAATTCAATTATTTAAAAGACACTGTTTATGTTGTTTGAAGTGTTTAAATATTTATTTATTTATTTATTTATTTATTTATTTGTTTTCCATTTTTATTATACCCGTCACTGAAGGATGGAGGTATACTCGTTTTGCTTTTTTGCACCGAAAAGGAAGCTTCAGAGACTCTATAAAGCATATATATATTCTTTCTTGATCAGCGTGAAATTGTGAATTGATTAAGCCATGTCTGTCCGTCTGTATGATGCGGTCTGGGCTGTGGGCACGCTTCTGGTCACGAAAATGAAGATATCGACTTTAAATTTGGTCGACACATTGGAAGTTGGCATTAAACGTGGGCCAAATTGGTTAGAGCAGAGAAGCACGCAGTGCAGCACAAATTGAAAGCAAATCCCTTTTTCCACACTTATTATTCAGAAATTATAAAATTTAGAAGGCCGAACATCACACACATTTCCACATTTACTTTACGAAATACTTTACTCTTTACGTGCAAAAATGAAAAAAGTCAGCCATGCCCACAAGTGTTACATGTTACAAGTGATTAAATTAAATTTTTTTTTTTTTCACTTTTTTGAGGTTTTATGCTTACTTCTCACAACGTAAGCAAGTATGTAGGAATGTTTAAAACTCTTTTGCATATTGACCGTCTGCGTAAAAATGGGTTAATTCTAAAGTGAATACCGCGGCCTGATGGTTCAATTTTTTCTTAATAATACCAGCGATATGGGTGTCAAATAAAAGAAGTTGGAGAATAGAAAGCGAGAAGCATAGTGGTGGGTATGCGAGGTCCCGCCCCTATCGAATATAACTTCTTTACTTGTTTTTTCCTTTTTATTATTATTTTATCGGTTTTTCTTCTTTTATTTATTAAAAGCAAAAACAATTTTTTTAGACAATTTTGCGAGCCAGAAAGGTAAGAAAATTCTGGTGTAATTGGTATAAAATTTTGTACATAATTTTAAACGCATACATGCGATACATAGATAATAACATTTAAAAAAAAACATCTGATTTTAATTTATCATAAATTCGAATAATTTCCGAATTGTAATCAATTACATGTAAACTGTAATCGTAGTTTTAAGTTTTAAAATCTCCATCGATTTTAAATAACTCCAAAAATAATCATCTTTTATGTAAGGTGAAGTGAAAACAATACCAATATCTAACAATGTTTAACAAATGCGGGCTCTTTCTATAACACTTGTTTTTTCTTTTTCTTTTTTTGTTTTTATTTTTGCTTTGGTTAACAAACTTTCATCCATTTCTTCTAATAGTTTAATATAATCATCGGCAACATTTCATTATGAAAATTGCTCGGTTTTTTTTGTTTTACTGGTTTGCTTGTCTAGATTTGCTTTCTTTAGATATCTCTGCAGCTTAAATATCTGGCGATATCGCAATTATTATACTTTCGATTCAATTCTTTGTACAATCAAGTGCTGCAGCAATATCATCGGAATTTCGATGGACGACATGTTCATCGAAACTAAAGACATCTTAATCATCGCATTCCAGTAAAGCTCCCAATGAGTTTTTTTTTTTAGCTGATCTGAACTCATATACAGAGAAACTTAGAGTTTAGTATTTCCTTCAGTTCGTATAGAACATCAAACCGTTCGTTAACTTCAATTGAAACTGTGACTGTGTGAAACCTTTTGAAGAAGTTGATGGCGAAAAAAAATTTGGTTAACTCTTTAGAGGAAATTCAATGAACAATTATTTTCATTTAAAAGGCCTGCACTCGCATTGTGAAGTCTAGGGATGCGAATGTTTAATGATAATTTTTGCAAAATTTTTAGTAAAGCATTTCTTGCGTCCTATTGCTCATAAAATTAATGCAAACATGAAATAGGAAAAATCGCTTGCTTACCCATAAATGCACCTTTGTATGTTAACTTTTATTTTTGCAGTATTGTTAAATATAATCAAAACTTGACGCATTTCAACCTAAGAAAACCACAAAACGCACCGCCATAACTGAAAGGTTATTAGACAAATAAAAGAAATAAATTTTTCACTTTGTTTAGCTTTTGGCCGCACTTCTAGTCATGATTCTGAGATATAAGTGAACGTAAGTGAGGACACAACGAATTTAGGATCTACTTAACCATTGTAGACAAATAAAACTTTAGAGTCTATAAAAGCATTTTTGAAGTTCAATTAGACGAATGGAACAACGACATAAATAAGTTGCCTGCACAGGTTGTACTTGCAGCAAGCTTGACCTAATCCTTTTTGCACTATGTATGAGCATTACATACGCTTTGCATATTTAAAGCGTAACATATACATATGAAATAGTTTATCATCAATACTAACTGACCGATCCGATATATATATGAATGTATGCTCATTCTCTATACAAAATAGTCCATTCAAACACTCAACATGCAAACACCAAAAGATTGAATTGTAATTTTTGAATATCGCGCGCTTATCAACATACTCTTCATCTTGAACTTCTGTGATAGTTAAAGCACAACCTGACCTAGATAAAGTTTTCAACGAAACAGCATTCGAATTAATAGACCAAGAGAGGGTAGACAGATAGACTTTACATGCTGAATAGACTTATGGATTATCTTTGCTGCGTAATGTGCACACATTGCAAATGCTCTGTTAATCTAATCTACACCTTCTAGTACATCCTCTGCGGATATTTTACGCAAATTTTCGAGCAATTTTGAATCATTCTTAGACATCCTCAGTAAGTCTGCATGTGTTTAGACGGATGTGTGTATGCATGCAATTGCATATAGATATGTAGATAGGTAACGAAATTAAAATTCATGTTATTTCATTTATTTATTGATTTATATAGTGTATGTGCATTCATATGTTATATGAAAGTTATTTAGAAATGTTTTAAAGTAAAATGTAAGTAAATGAATAAAATGAAAACTTCATATCAACAAACACATACAATCACGAGTATAAATTTTATGCTAAATAATAATAATAATAATAATAATCACAAGAACATGTATGCATGCATATATTTATATATAT
>KK502402.1:4744793-4756090 GCA_000688735.1 Glossina austeni
AAAGAAATTGTTCCCTCTATATATATATATATATATATATATATATATATATATATATATATATATATATATATATATGTGTGTGTGTGTGTGTGTATTAGAATGCATGCGTGTACGTTGTACGTGTAAATTTGAATTTATTTACAAATATTGACAATCGTTTCGTCGGGTATCGTTTATTTGCTTATTTCATTGAAGACTTTAGAGAATTCATCTATAAAAACACAGAAGAAAGTGAAAATATTGTGTTAATTAAAAAAAAAAAAAAAAAATAACAAAAAATTTTTAAACTCTAAATGAAAGCTTTTAATTATATTTTCATATAATCATAAAAAATTGAAAGAAAATAAAAAAATAATAATAAACAAAAAATGTTCACATATTAAATAAGAGCTTTCCGCCCTACTTCCTTCCTTCCGTCCTTATTTTTTTCTTTCCGTTCTTTCTTTGTTTTGCTTGCTCTGAATATTTTTGAACAATATCGCAAATCCGTAATGAAAACTCAAGCTTGCCTAAGACTTTAATGTTATTTTCTTATTTCTCGATTTCCTTACTTCTTACTTTTTAAAAGGCATACATCCGACGTGACAATTATTCACAATTGATGCATTTTTTCACAGCTTAAACTGCAATGTTTGTGTGGTTATATTAACTGTGTATGAGTGTGCTTGCAATCGTGATATCAACTAGCGCTTTAAAGTCGCTTAGCTAACCTCATCAAATCAAAAAATCAAGTGGACGGTGATACTCCATAGAAAATTAACAAACGAAAAAAAGAAGAAGAAATATGTAAAAGCACTATAGTGGTACGCGGCCCATCATTACAGGACCTACTCCAGTTCGTTTAACACAGTTATTCATATATCGACTTTTCAAAACAAAACAGTGGTCGAAATAGTCGTCCGATCCGAATATATTTCCAATAACATGCAATTTCCATAAAAATTTCCAAACACGCGATGTACTAAATTTTATGAAAATATCTTAAAAATTACGACCTGCAGATTGAATAAAAGAAAGCATGACAGATACGCAGACCGACGGACAGACGAAGGTATAATAGAAGATGGGTCTATCTCAAGTTCTTCTGCTTGTTGCACAATACTGACACTTCATATACCCTTGTGCCATCAAAGGTGTAGGGTATAAAAACATTTTAATATTGTAGCTTAAGTTTCTTCAGTCGAAACTATTTTTGAACATGAATGTGACAACAAAAGAACGTTTTGAAAATGAGGGAAAATATTGAAAAAATGCACTTATTTTACAATATCGGTTGTAAAAAAATTCGCGGTCTCTTCTTGACAAGGTCGTCGAAATTCTTCAAAGAATTAAAAAACTAAGAAAATTTTATTTAGCTATGCGACGCTTTCATACCCACCGTCGTTATCCAAAAAAAAAAAACAAAATCTTCATACTCTACAATAGTGGGTGGGCGTGGCTGTTTGTTCTATATCTGTAAAATAAAATGGAAATTTGTACCGGATATCTGCTATAGTTGATGAGTAACATCAGCAAGACGAACGGAAAGTAAAAATGTTCTCCGTGTTGATCGCATTGCACGGATGTGCTTTGACGCAAACGGACAAATGGACGGATGGACATGATCAAATGCGTTCCACACACTTTCTTCTTGCTCTAGATGTTATAATAGTTTTGCTAAACCAATGAAAGTTTGTTATATAATAATATTGGGTAGCGGTGGGCGCATTTTTCACTTTTGCGCAGGTACTGTAGCATCGCCCCATAGAATGTACGTTTAAATTTTCACAGGTTTATCTATAGCAGTTTGTGAATAACCAGCAAAAACGCAATTTTCTTCCGTTTAGAAAGCCGACGGTTCACATGTTATGTGCATTTAGCGTACTTGCAATAGCAACCTGCGTGCAAGCATTTGCAGCATTTCTATGAAACGTGAAGCCGATAGCTTCATTTGCGCAAAATTATTACAATCATGGTCTTAACCAAGAAAACAAAAAAAATAAAAACATTTTTGTGTGTAAATTTTTCCCAATTTCTAAGTGACGGCAAAGCCGTGGAAAATGAGCTTCTAACTCTCTTCGGCAATCTTCAATATCATGAAAGCTTTAGATAGATTCATATTTTTCATATATTTACAGATTTTGTAAAGCAAAATTTAATCCCACTTTAGTCTGAGAATTTTAAGTTAGCTGCGAGAATATGCTAAAGCAAAGTTACGTCGACATTCGCCAGCCAGTGTTGTAATAGGACAATAGGACAATAGGACAATAGGACAATAGGACAATAGGACAATAACATCCACTGAATAAGAATTAAGTATCAAATGACAACAAAATTATATGAAGAAAGCCAAAGAAATAAAAATAATTGCAAAACATATAGAATGTGTTGATGTCGAGTCGAGATTGAAGAAAAGAAAAAAAACAGAAGTCCGACAGAACGATGGTTACATAAGAATATGTGAGATACGTTTGCATATAAATGAAATTATTCTCAATCTACTTGTACAGCCATTGTAACGCCTTAAAAATGTTACATCAAAATTTTAAAAACTTTGTGAAGTATAAAGGGAAACATTATTGTTTTTCTTTACGCACAACATTGTCATTGCGAATAAGGGCGAAGAGTGAATTAAAGATTCTGCATGTGCTTCCACTCAAGCTTCCACACAAAGATAATGTTTTAGCAGAATTCGTTGTTAAAGATATTACATAGAAGTTAAATTTGTTGTTGAATGTCCACAGTGCGTGCGTGTCTATGTTGAAATGTTTGCTTAAAGATTTTTTCTTAATGTTTAGCGAAATGTTATGTTGACCCTATCCGCTGTTCGTTCATTTAACGGGTAGGTTTATTTCATTCCAAAAAAAAAAAAAAAAAAAAATAAATAATTTTTTTTAATTTAAAAACTTAAGTAACATTTATTATATTATTTATTGTATTGAATTTACGGTTTCATTTGTAGTGGGGTGAACAACGTAACTGTACACGTGAAGAGATGATATCGTTCTACGATTCCGAGGGTAACGTTCCCTTGCATTCAGCTGTACACGGCGGCGATATTAAGGCAGTTGAGTTATGTCTAAAGTCGGGCGCAAAAATTTCAACACAACAACATGATCTCTCAACACCAGTGCATTTAGCATGTGCCCAGGTAAGTTATGTTTAAAGGCGGAAAGGTTCAAACAAAATTATACGCAACACTTAGATCCCGAAACTAAGATAATTTCGTACTGCGCGTTAAATTATTTTAATTGTAAATATATTTTTTAAGAAAAATTACTTTTAAATCTTAAATGCTTACACACAAATCTATCTACGCTGTATTTCGTACGCTGTATTTCCCTGTATATTGTAATCAAAAGTTGCACTATATCTTCGCCTCTTCTGTTCATACTCAAGCGAATTGCTATTCACATAATTGTCCAGCCAAAGTTTATGAAAAATCGACTTACATATATACAATATATAAGCATATGTCTATATAGACATATATGTCAATGCATATTCATCCATATATAGTTGGTAATAAGCTAATCGAGGAATGCTCTAAGGATTTGCGTATAGAAAACAGCAGCAATGATCACTTGATATATGGATTTCGAGGTGAAAGCTGGGAAAAACAATCAATCTTGACATCTTCGTTGCTACAATAACTTGATGAAGAGAGTACAAGTACACTGTAGACTTTCTAATGCATAGTGTACATGTATGTGTGCCTTCTGCTAAATTCATATCCTTTACCCTTATACATGAGAAATCATTTCTCGATGTCTTAATGTAAATGAAAAAAAAAAAATAAAAAAAAATAATTAAAAAAAAATTTGATTCTCATATAGTTACGTGAGATAAATGGCCGAGTAGGCAGGAGTCTCGACTAGCAACTCAATGGTCGTGGGTTCAAATCTCAAGTGCACTAGAGTTTTTAATAAAGCCGGAGACTTAGATGCTAGTGCTTGCAGACTTCAGTCTTGGAATTTATTCTCTGGCTAAATTTATAATATTAATAATAATAATATAAGGGAGGGGGAGGGGGGAGGGGGATAGCAAGCTAAACACCGATTTTTTGACGATCTTTTCGCGGTAAAAGGGAAGGTAGCATAATAATAAAAATAACCGGAGAAATTGTTAAGTATATCCTCAAATTATTTCGGAAAATGACCGAGCCATTCTCGTGAGTCATCTTCCCCTTTTTTTCTAATTTTTTACAAATTTGATCGCAAAAAAAGAAACACTCGTTCAGTCTTTATTCCTGTATACCGGGGGATAGCAAGCTAAACACCGATTTTTTGACGATCTTTTCGCGGTAAAAGGGAAGGTAGCATAATAATAAAAATAACCGGAGAAATTGTTAAGTATATCCTCAAATTATTTCGGAAAATGGCCCAGCCATTCTCGTGAGTCATCTTCCCCTTTTTTTTCTAATTTTTTACAAATTTGATCGCAAAAAAAGAAGCACTCGTTCAGTCTTTATTCCTGTATACGGAGTAGTTCGTAGAGTTTTTTGAAAGTATTGATCTTTATGTGATTGGCGAGTGTTGAATGGAGTGAAAACCCGAAAGAAATCTTTCACTCAAAACAAGACACGATTCTATAAATAAAACAATATTTAAATTAATTAACTTATGGAAAAAGTTCTATGTATTTCTAAAAATTCTATACAAAAAATTGAAGTGAAAAGAAGAACGATTGCAGAGATTTTCGTGTGCGAAATTTTGTACGCATTCGAATTTAAGCTGTCAGTATACACCTCTCGTCCATCTATGTACGAAACACCAAATTGTTCGACTTGTTGTGTTATATTGCCAAACATACCGTTATCTTTTTTATATCACTCTTGACTATTTAAGCGATTATTTTGGCTAATAAAAGCTGATTTTTAGAAAAATCAACAACGGTCCGTCACCGCTTAAGTAAAATAAAACATAATCGCTACTATGCAATTTTGGCAGAAGCCGCCTTCTTCAAAACACGTTCTCTTTCAGTGCAGTTTAATTTTTGCAGAATTCTAGTCAGTCTTCGCTACTGATCTATTATTTTGATAATTGGTTTAGGCGACTGCTCCTCAAAATTTTTGACCTTATGAACCTTAATTTTCTCTTCTTACATTATTTGTGTTTGCTTAGCTGGCCTAAGTTTTTCTTTATTATAAAATTGATTAGTAAAACGCAAGCGGAGACTTATTTCACGCTTTCATGATAAATTTAATTTTATATTTGTGTGTTTGTGCAGTTGAACGATGCCACGTATCTGGCCGCGGGAAACCCAACTTCCGTATGAATGATTCTAACCAGAATTTAATGAGACTTTTGTATGATTCGACTAATTTAGTAAAGAAAGACAACCTAGTTTTTTCTGCTTTCAGAAAGAAATATATATGTATATGTATTTATTTCGCAAGAAACAACATTAAGACAGATGATAAAAAAAAAAATAGTCGTGCAAAGCCGACCATTAAGATACCCGACACCAGTTCGCGTAATAAAGTCATTCACTGATGCTCTTAACAATACATAATACGTTATATTTTTACGAGAAATGCATAATAATTTCTGTGAAAGCCTCTCTATTGGACGATACTCAAAAGGTCAACTAACATCGTCAAACTTTAGCAAACATCTAATCATTTTCCAGTTGCTGCCGTTACAACACACAACAAATTCGACTTTGTCGCCGTAGAAGGGTTTACTTTCATCAGAACTGCTCTATATGGTGCGGTGGATGGATGGATGGATGGATGGATGGATGGTGGTGGAAGATGGATCTATGTGATCCAAATTCCGTATGCGTAAACTTTTAACGGATAATTTTCATCACAAAATATTAAAAATTACGCTTTTTTGGCATACCGAGGCCTTTGTTATCATTAGAAGCCTTTTGAGAACTCCCTCATGGAGTTCAAATAATAGACTTGCATGGTCGAAATTCGATGAAGTTAGTTTTTACACACAAATTATTGTGTGCGAATGAATTTTCATCAAGTAATTTAGAATATTAGACGTTTTTACCATATAACGTTTTTCAACACTTTCCGTAGGATGGTTATATGAAAAGGTGTTCAAGAAATCATCTCATCTGATCCAAAGTTTTGAAGTCACTTTACAATATTACAATACTATTACTAAGCGATTTAGATCTTGAAATTCTGAAAACTGCAACATATTTCCATGTAACAACTTGTCGAAGGGTAAGGGAGTGGTCGAAAAAAGCTCGCCGATCAGTACCATTTTCAATATTTGTTTTGTTTCTCTTTGAGACAAAACATGTCAATTTACTAACTAAAACGGGCAGACGTGCAGATAAACTTAGATCGATTCCGAAAAGTGGGTCAATTTCAAGTCCTTCTGCACGTTACATAGACAATATACGAACTTAATATACTCTTGTACCAAACGTGGGACAGGATATATATGCGCTATAAAAAACTTTTAAGCTTCATGACGAACATGTATTTCGCAGTATAGGCAGTCCGTTCGACACTTTCACAAAACATAAAATGTAAACGAGCGGAGACGCCACAATAAGAAAACTCTGCGAAATGCGAAATTTATTAAAAAATACACCGGCACAAGGACGAATATCCTGTGAAAGAGATTATGATAAAAGTAAACATGAATTGAATATTAGGAAAATAATTATTTGATAGAAATGTGTATGTGAGTGATGAAGGCAGCGCATATACGTGGCACTTACTGGACTCTGCGTTAGACGTTTTATTCTACAAAAATTTGGAATTCTTGGCCCGACAGCATGATTATGTAAATAGCACTGATCGGAGAATACAACAACAATATAAATTTTACAGATTCGATTTAAAGATGAGTCTTTAATCAATCTACTAAATTTGTGTATATGTGTGTGTTCATTTATTTATTAATTTTAATTAAATTATAATTGCGTTTTGTGCTGCAGTAGTAGTGTCTTTAGATTAAGGAAATCATGATGCGTAAGCTTGCTGTGTCCTGAGCGGTCAGTCATGTAAAATAAATAAATAACGTGTCGCGCTTAAAAAATAGCATAAAAAATAGCATAAAAAATATATAAAATAAAGATAAATTATTCGTACAACGTAACTTGTCTTTAAAGGCCTGCAAAACATCCTTAACGGAATGTTTTTCGGTTTACTACTATTTTAGGTGCTTGCGTGTACACGTACGTGAACACGTACCTTAATGCCTTAAGGTATTTAGTGTTAGTGAACTTTTGTTGAAAGGTAGAAATGGTTCTCAGTTGCACGACTAAAATCCTTTCGATGTACGGCAATTTGCACAGACTTCATATAATAATATGCAAGCAAGATCCGAATTGTTTGTCAATTTGTTCTCTAACCTCGAAAGGCTGAAAAAAGTTGAAAAAATCTACTAAAATAAAATATTTTTCTTTAAAATCTTTTTGAAAACTTTAATACATTTATTTATATATATATATAATTATTTCAAAAGTTCTCATAAAAGTTCTTAGGAAAATTTTTTTTATTTATTATATAAAAATTTGTTAATTTTATTATACATAACAGTCGAGAAGAAATTTCTAGAAATTATCTCAATCTCATCTCGCATTACTCCTCGGAATGGGTATTTTATGCAGTCCTCTCTTGCAAAAAAATATGAAAAATTCTTAACTTTGTTTTGCTTATCGCACATATTATCGATGCAGTCAAAGTGTTTCCCATTTGCAAGGTTTCCCATAAGCACTGTCGATCCCTACAATATCTGTATGCACAGAAGAGAACCTAATGCAGATGATTGCATCCATCTATGCTGATAAGTAATCATCAGATTTCACTATTTCACTATGCATTTTATTGGGCTGAATATCTCATTGAAAGGTTTAGATCGATGGAAAAATTGATATTAAAAAAAAAAAAATATATATTTTTTTTTCATTCATAAGTTGTTTTTCATTTCAGGGAGCGATCGAAATTGTTAAATTAATGTTTGCTATGCAACCGATGGAGAAAAGAATTTGTTTAAGTCGCACGGACGTGCAAAAAATGACTCCATTGCATTGTGCGTCCATGTTCGATCATCCGGATATCGTTGAGTATTTGGTACAGGAAGGTGCCGATGTCAATGCACTAGATAAGGAGCATAGGTCGCCGTTACTTTTGGCTGCATCACGTTCTGGCTGGAAGACAGTGCATTTGTTAATACGATTAGGGGCTAATATTGGTATCAAAGATGCCAGTTCCCGTAATGTCCTGCATTTGGTTATAATGAACGGTGGACGTTTACAGGAGTTTGCCGAAGAGGTTTGCAAAACGCAGACGCAAGCGCAACTAGAGCTGTTGCTCAATGAAAAAGATAATACAGGTTGCTCCGCTCTGCATTACGCTAGTCGCGATGGTCATATACGATCTTTGGAAAATCTCATAAGGCTGGGTGCTTGCATAAATCTTAAGAATAATAATAATGAGAGTCCTTTACATTTTGCCGCACGCTACGGACGCTATAACACTGTTAAACAGTTACTGGATTCGGAAAAAGGCTCGTTCATAATTAACGAAAGTGACGGTGAAGGTCTAACGCCTTTGCATATTGCCTCGCAGCAGGGACACACAAGAGTTGTGCAATTACTACTGAATCGCGGAGCTTTATTGCATCGTGATCATAACGGAAGAAATCCTTTACAATTGGCTGCGATGTCCGGCTACAACGAAACCATAGAGTTGTTGCATTCAGTGCATTCGCATCTCTTAGACCAAATAGACAAGGATGGTGTAAGGGAATGCTGATGCTGTCTTTTGTTATTTTGTTTAATTTCAATATCGTAACTTGTAGAATACCGCCCTTCACTTGGCTACCATGGAAAATAAGCCTCATGCCATTTCCGTTTTATTGTCGATGGACTGCAAATTACTGTACAATCGCATGGATATGAGCGCGATCGATTACGCTATTTATTATAAATACCCGGAGGCAGCTTTAGCTATGGTTACGCATGAAGAGCGCGCCAACGAGGTGATGGCATTAAAATCAGATAAACATCCTTGCGTTACTTTAGCTCTAATAGCATCGATGCCAAAAGTTTTTGAGGCCGTTCAGGATAAATGCATAACGAAAGCGAATTGTAAGAAAGACTCGAAAAGCTTTTACGTAAGTAGGCATGAATAACATAAACAAACAAACGATCCAAGATAATCTCCGTTTTCTGTGTTAAGTAAACAAAAGTAAAAAGATTATAGGTCGGAAAATAGATCGACCCCTCCTCGTCCAATACCACGCTACAATATCATTTACAATAGTTTCATAATAGAACACCATATACAGGCATACCTATCACTTAAGCCGTCATATAGGAAGGAAATCAAAACTGGGTTTAAGTTTAATTCAAAGATTTCACTATTCGTCAACTATTTGCGTCATAATAAGTTAAATATTGCAACCTTTTGCCATATGTAGGATTACTTTTCACGAAAAGTCTAATGTGAGTCGAAATTCAAATAATAAACCTATAGAGTCCAAATTTGTTACCGCAAATATTTCTTACAACTAACTATTTATCATAAATCGATTTTCGATCGATTTGAAAATTACAAAATTTCTCCCATATCCCAAAGGTTTGCTTTTCATATGACCGAACGATCGTATGAGAGCGAGATGAACTCGATCGATTCTAATTTTTTACATGACAAAAAATTAATAATCGATTTTTATCGAGAAATTTTTTCAATCCTATCGAATCCAAAACACATCGCTAGACTAAATTTCGTCTAAATGTCTTAATAATTCCGGTTTCCAAATTGAACAGAAAGATATGCGGTTAGGCAGATAAGTGTAAATCGATTCAGAAAATGATTTTGAATCGATCGGTATAAAAAAGAAATTTTCTCATCTTAATACTTAATATATGCTTGTACCACACATGGTTTATGGATATCTCTCGATTCTCTCATTATTTCAAGTCTTCAAAGTTTTTTATGTTATTCTTTAATGGTTTTTTATTGATTTCTCTTTTTGATTTTGTTCCCTCTATTTAGATAAAGTACACTTTTTCATTTTTGCAATGCCCTTTTATGTTTGCTAAACTGGACGAGAAAACCGGCGAACGCGTTATACAATCAAACCCAATACCTCTACCGGCCCTGAACGTAAGTATGTTTTTTACTTTAAACGCAAAAAAGTTTCATATAAAAAATTGTATTCGCAAATGCAAAAGCAATCCAAAAATTATTTTTCCCTATTTCGCATGAGGAAAATTGATTTAAACCGATTAAAAAAATTATTATCCGTTATATGTGAAAACCTTTAAAATAAATTAAAATAAAAAAATAATTCTTTCCTTAAAATTAACTTTCAATGAATGAATGAACGAACCGTTTGACATATTTTTTTATATATCTTTTGATGTACCGAACTATGCGCAACTCTACTTTAGTAAACCGTTTTCAAAGCCTAAATACGTCCAGTTCAAGTGTATCTAAGCCATGGACAGTGAAGACTGGGCAACATCTAAAGCAGTCTGTGGAATACCGGGGTCATGCAGCTATTTGCTTGACAACCAAACTCAAGATATAAAAAATATATACAATAACGAATCACAGAAGGCAATCAATCCTTTTAAGCAAAATAAAGCAATACTTGGATTTTTATAGCAGACTATCACATGCGCCCTTTTTTAAATGCAAATTCAGCAGAAGTCAGCGAAATTCGTTTTCGATGAAAATCAATAAAATTCAACTTGATATCGCTATAGTATAGCAATCAATACGAGCTCTCGTAACCAAATTGCTTTTTTTGATAATTCGATTATTGCACTAGTTTTCGAAATGTCCAAGTGAAAGCACTTGCCTTGCAGCTGCCAATTTGCCGCTGCCGTTGCCGCTGCTTAAAAACTTAAACACCGCAATTTATGATAATACGCAATAACAATATTTGCTTTAATACTTGCTGCGGTCTATTGAACGAAAGTGGAACAGCACGAAACGTATAAAGCGCACGCGGTTCGAATTTTTTCATAAAACCGCCAAATGTCCACTAATTGAACAATTATAAGGAACTAGTAAACTAGTGATAACGAACGCTTTCAAAAGCTTTCGCAACTTGAAGAGAGTTTTGTGTAAATTTCGTATAATTACCATTGAACCTGGCAGGATCCAGTAATTTAATCAGATAGATTTCTAAATGCTAAAAAAAAAAAAAAAAAAAAAAAAAAAAAAAGGAACTGAGTAGATTTTTCATCATTATCATTACCATTATCGTTATTTACTATCACGACTTTAAAGTGAATTATTAATCATTTTAATAGCATTTCAATGTTTATGACGTTTGTAAAGCAGTAGGCAGTAGGCTTTTAAGAGAGTAAGCAGACAGAGAGTG
>KK502402.1:4756115-4818122 GCA_000688735.1 Glossina austeni
ATCCAGTAATTTAATCAGATAGATTTCTAAATGCAAAAAAAAAAAAAAAAAAAAAAAAAAAAAAAAGAACTCGAACGATTCTTACAAACTAAACGGGAGGGGGAGTGTGCCCCTCTGAAACGACTTTAAAGTGAATTATTAATCATTTTAATAGCATTTCAATGTTTATGACGTTTGTAAAGCAGTAGGCAGTAGGCTTTTAAGAGAGTAAGCAGACAGAGAGTGTTGTCAAAGATAAATAATTATTTTCTTTCCAAGACAATAGAGCCGGCATTAGTTTCATATCATTATCATATATCACAATTATTGTATTTTTGTTTTGTGTGTTAAGTAAGTACATCCAATATGCAGGGCAAGGCATTTACTTAGGTGCGCTCAAGTGCCTTTGCACTGCAACTGAGCATTTCACTATTAAGCGAATTGAAATTATTTTTGGTTGTGTTCGAAAAGAATGATTGAGGCTTAAGGATTCTTTTAGCTCGCTTGGGAAAGCCAAAGCAAACAATTATGTATTTTTATAAAGTATTTTCGACAGACGTTATAGTCAATCAATTAGTTTGCTAAGAAGTCACTTAAGATACAATGGTAATGTTAAAAGCCATTGCTTGCAATGCAATGCAATGAAAATGTACTCGCAAATTAATTGCAAATAAACTTGGAAAGCCTTCTGAGGGAAGGAAATCATTAAACATATTCATTATACAGAGAACACGGCGACACTTTACAATCGGTTAAACTGACAAGTGCTCGATCCAATCAATTTTCGACAATGTCCGTCTTAAAACTCAAGCATATCAATGTACCAACAAATTTCATAATAAATTTCTCATAAACAACAAAGACAAGGGACTGGCCGGCTTAAAGCGGAATCACATTCTAGCACTCCAACTTTATACAACCTGCGCCAAGAGTACTTTAGGTAGAATATTATTAAACAGTACGCACTTACTCTATTGCGCTGAATGCACTTAACCACCACGCACTTCGCATTTCTTCCGATTCTTTCGAACATTAATCATCTTCTCACACTTTTAATCGACGCAGTTCACTAGAGTGATGGCTTAAAGCGGAATCACATTCTAGCACTCCAACTTTGTACAACCTGCGCCAAGAGTACTTTAGGTAGAATATTAATAAACAGTACGCACTTACTCTATTGCGCTGAATGCACTTAACCACCACGCACTTCGTATTTATTCCGATTCTTTCGAACATTAATCATCTTCTCACACTTTTAATCGACGCAGTTCACTAGAGTGACGGAGCCAAGACAAGCATTTCCAGTTCTCTTTTCGTTTATTCTTTTCGTACGTCGTAATTTTTGTAGTTTAAAATCTCTCCGTAATTGTAACTTGTCGGTAACTCTTTACTCTTAAGGTTATGCGAATTTGGCTCCACCTAAATTGTAGTTGAAAGAATTGCAATTGAAGAAATTAAAATATGCAAGAGCAAGTTACAGCCCCCAGGCTAATTTATTATTATTATTATTATTGTATTACAAAACCAGGCCGCTTCACTTAAACAAAGAAGAAAAAAAACGATCAAAAACTTTAATTATTTTTCATCAAGTTGCTACGGCCTCTTACAATGAATAGAGGAGGCGAGACGTAACGAGCAACTTCCAATATATTTCTATAGATTAAGAAACTTTCGAAAAGCAGTTAGCTAAGTAAGCTGAGCTTACGAAGGGAAGAGCAGTAACTTGTCGAAAATTCGAAACGCTGACAATTTTAGTCAACGTCTCAAAAATTGTTTAAAAGTCCAATGTCCAATAAAATGTGCTTTTGCCGGCAGGCTTGACAACCTTCCCACGTATCAAATCGGTCCGGTATTTATTGTTTTTTTCTTTTCAATTTGCATAAAACGTTCGATCGTTCGCAGTTATTTTCAATTTAGTCAATAAAAGGAAGATACTGAAGGACTTATCAAAGCCAGCAGTTATTTAGATTTTGATGAAATTGTTCCTGCTTTCATTTGAAACTGAACGAATCCGTTTTACGTTTCCTGACCTGAAAAGAATGTGAACAACAATTCTGAAGTAAAACACAAAAGTTATGCCAACGGGATTATTTACACTCAATATTTGTGCTTTCTTATCGATATGACTCGATATGCCGGGGTATGCCGACCCCCCCCTTGCAAACAGTTGTCGTCCGTGTAAGCATTTCTTTCATTCGTAGAGGAATTCCTTTAATTAACTTTCGAGAATTACGAGGCTCCACTGCACTTTGCTCTCAAGTAATTTAAAGTCAAGAATTTGACCCATATTTTTACCAGGTCAACTAACAACCCCGTCAGCTTAAATACAACAAACATGAATAGTCTAAGAATCCAGGATAGCTAGCGAGGTGAGCAGAGATTGTTGCGCTAAGGCAGTTGGATGAAATTGGGCATTGTTTTCTTCTTCTTCTTCTTCTTCTTTTTTTTTTGTTTTTGTTTTTTTTGTTAACTTTTGCATTTCCGGTGCATACTTCTAGGATTTATGGGGATAGTCGAAAAAGTAGTATGACTTCAGGCATATATCGGTGGTGATGACTGTAAACAAATGTATAAATTTAAAATTTGTCAAGTCCCGATGCTATGATCGTATGATTTTTTATGTCTATTTCAGACGATGGTCAATCATGGACGCGTTGAATTGCTGGCACATCCATTAAGTCAAAAATATTTGCAAATGAAATGGAACTCATATGGGAAATATTTCCATTTAGCGAATCTTTTAGTTTATTCCATATTCTTGCTCTTCGTTACCATATATTCGTCGTTAATGATGAATGGCATTAAAATTAAAAATCGTGTCTTTGTTGCAAATCTAAATGTGATACGTAATCGGTAAGTCTTCCATCTATCATTACGAATTTCATCGAATCAGTTCAACTTCAATGATTCTTCTGGTCCTCTTCACAAGTTCCGATGTAATCGATTGCTCATCATTAATCGGTTCACTGCAATTGCGCAATGATTCAATGTCTCGTGACGAATGCTATGAGAGCATTAGTCAATCGCCAACAATACGTGTGTGCGCTGGTACCATAATTGTTTATATAGCGTTGAGTTCGTTACGCGAACTGATCCAAATCTATCAGCAGCGTTTGCATTATATTTTGGAAATTGTTAACTTGATATCATGGATTTTATACATATCAACCTTGATAATGGTTGCACCAGTTTGTAAAACAGACGGAGCTATAACAAATGTTCACTATTCGGCCGCCTCGATATCGGTATTTTTATCATGGTTTCGTTTACTATTATTCTTGCAGCGCTTCGATCAAGTGAGTTAGAAATTGACAGAAGTTTCATTTTCCGAAAATGTCATTAAATGTCATTATATTTGTTCTTATCTTTTGGACTTTAAAGGTTGGCATTTATGTGGTCATGTTTCTCGAGATTTTGAAAACGCTTATCAAAGTATTATTGGTTTTCTCGATACTAATTATAGCGTTCGGTTTGGCTTTTTATATACTATTGTCGAAGGTAAACGAAGATGAATGTGAATGATGCGATAGAATTAGATTCGATTAGATTGTGTTGGTGTGTTTTGTTAATCGATTTCATATTTTCATTTTTTCAGATTATAGATCCGCAACCGAATCATTTAAGTTTCTCCAATATACCGATGTCGTTGTTGCGTACCTTCTCAATGATGTTAGGCGAATTGGATTTCGTAGGCACCTACGTCAACACCTATTATCGCGATCAATTGAAAGTTCCTGTAACATCATTCTTAATATTAAGTACGAGTACTTCGTGATCTAAAGCGTTTCATCCTCATCCTCAGACTAAGACTAAAATTCATTTTATAAATTTTAGGTATTTTTATGATATTGATGCCGATACTTTTAATGAATCTACTTATTGGTCTGGCTGTCGGTGATATCGAATCCGTAAGACGTAATGCTCAACTGAAAAGATTGGCAATGCAGGTATTTTTCACCCAATATCACCATTCATTTAAATATTCAGCGATTTAAAATCGGATAAAATTATCTTGCAATATAATGCCAATCACTTAGGGGTGAATATATACAATATATATATAAATATATATATAATAATAATTGAATAAAATTTTCAAATAATTAAACGCTCGCCATTTTTTGCAAATTTTTTGCAATTTTTAATAATGACCAGTGGAAAATCCCGCATGATGACGAATCTTGAATACTCGCTACTACTACTACTACTACTTCTAATAAAATACAGGGCACAATGCTTTTTTAACTTGTAACTTGTAAGCTCTCGATTATCACATAGAATGATTGAAATGAAGATTCTTTTCATTAGTTCCCTCGATTACATATAAATTCTTAATCATCTGACCGCATGCCTTCTCGCTCATTGCAAAACGTATAGGGACGAGAATTAAGTGCTACGGGTGTCTTGAGTAGACGCCAACATTTGAAGTCTCGGCCCGACTTATGGTAGCGATCTTTTTGAAACTTTCGTATTAGTTTTGGTTGTACACAAAATCCCGGAAGAGCACAAAAGTATCTGAACATAGAGTTACGTGGTTTTAGTTAGACCCAGAACAGACTCGATGACATGATGTAATGACTGCATTGTATTGTGATTATGATCTGATACTTTAACGGGCAATTTTATATCCTTGGAAGCCATGGATAGACAGCCGGAAGACGTTGAGTGGCGTAATATCTATCGCATCTGCAATCGAATAACGTGAACGTAAGTCTTTCTTTAAGCTGGCACTCAGTTTAAACTCAAGCGATATCTGTCCTCTTGTTGTTACATCCTTCCCGATACTGAAATTTGGAATAAAGATTTGGAACTTACGTGACTTGGGCTTAGGCCTGGTGATAGCGTTGTGCCATCCGTCAACTTTAAAACCCGAAACACGCAAATCTGCATGCAAACGGAGTACGTAAGGAGTACGTAAGGAGTACGTTTTCACATGCGCCGGCGTGAAATTGTTCGTGTGTACGCCACTAGTCACTCGCTTTACTTTCTCAGAAATCGCTCCCTTGAGAACCTCTAAATTGATGTCAAACTTATCGTATGGCTGGCCCCAATCTCTAGTACAGACGTACCTTACAACGCTTCTAATCTGCCACTTTTTCTATTATCCTAAAATGTCCTGAATTTCCTTGAAATAGTTTTATTACGTGACTAAATTTCACAGCAAAACTTGTTGATACATAGAAGAAGCCAGGCTGAGTTTCACAATTCTCTTGTATCTGAAGCAGTAAGTCCTTCCGACCCGTTCACTGAAACACCCATTAGGTTTTTTTCGTTTCATAATTTTTGGTGGAACCTTCACCCTAACACCCATTATCGGATCTTGGTATATAATGCTTGAAAACACTATAATCATGAAGTCTAGCTGTAACGTTACGTAACAAGCCTACAATTAACAGATGACAATAATGTGCCGGGAATAACTGAAGTCGATAACGTCACCATCGATCGACATAAGATAACGTTAACCCAATAGCTAATTAGCGTAACAAAAGAACAAAAATAAATAAATCAATAAAATTTATTTAAATTTTCTTTCAGGTCGTCCTGCATACGGAGCTGGAGCGTAAACTTCCTCAGATGTGGTTGCAGAAAATTGATAAAATGGAATTAATTGAATATCCGAATGAAACAAAAAGTAAAATGGGTTTCTTTGATTTTATATTAAGAAAATGGTTTTCCAATCCTTTTACCGAAGATAGTAAGTAAGGAGAACTGATAGAATCGAAAGATAAATGAAAATATTTTGTTTTTTGTTCTTTTGTTTTTGTTGTTTTTATACCCATCACCCACGGATGGGGGATATATTCACTATGTTCAAGTGTTCGCAACGGCAAGGCGAAAGCATCAGAGACCCCGCAAAGTATATATGTCTTGATCTGTCCGTCTGTGTCTGTTGTAAACATTGTCCTGGCCGCAAAAATTAAGCTATCGCCTTCAAATTTGGCAGAAACATTGGGAGTTCTTGCACATAGGCTCGGCTAAATCGGTCAAAGGACACGCCTACTATATACACGCCGTAAAGTGAGAACACCTCTGTTTTTCAAAAGGAATAAAAAATTGGTTTTTTGATCATTGCTGATAAACTATAGCACGCAAATGTGTATAAATTTGAACGCATATTCTACGGGCGATCTGTGCACAAAAAAGGGAATAAATTGACCACGCCTACTCAATATTATAGTGTATCAACATTTTTTCTTTTTCGATATCTTTATAAGGCGCAGAAACACGCTTCAAAAACCTCATAAAGGTTTTCCTGGAAATTCCTGGCCAATTTCAAATTTGGAATGCTCCTAAACATATGCGTCTTTATGTCGGTCCATTTGTCTGTCTGCGCAACTGCGTAATATGTATGGTAGACTTGCTCCCGTTAGCGAAAATGACGATATCGCCCACAAGTTTGCAAAAAAAAATTTCGAAGTGACTTAAACTTTTGCAAGGACACGCCCACAACGTCCTCACGCCTATACAAGACAAGAATTTTAAGTATGAAAGTAGAAAAAATCAGCCACGGCCACTCCACACCGTCTTATGGAGCATGAAAATTTAGTTGTTTTTACTTTTGTTGTCTCTTTCAGTGTAACGGTGATGGGTATAAAAGATTCGGTCACGACCGAATATAATTTCCTTACTTGTATTATTTTCTTGTCTCTTTTGTTTTTCAAGCCTCATTGGATGCCATGCCTTTTGAAAATAACGATGATTACATTAATAGCGAATTGGAGAAACAAAAACGTAAGCTTCGCGACATCGGGCGAATTTTGGAGCAACAGCATCAACTTTTACGTTTAATTGTTCAAAAAATGGAAATTAAAACGGAAGCCGATGATGTTGACGAAGGTGTTTCGCCAAACGATTTACGTGGCACTGGCAGCAATTCGGGTCATACGTCAAGCTCACGTTGGACTTCGCCGCGTATACGCAACAAATTGCGTGCAGCATTAAGCTTTAATAAAAGCATATAGGAGTTAAGGCAAAGACTCAATTCCCCTAACATACAATGGGAAAATGTCTGATTTATATGAATACGAGTAGCGCGACAATCGGTGGCTTAGCTTTTAATAAGATGAAGTGACCGAACAATATTTTCATATACGCGCAAGCAACTCAAAAGTGTTTATTATTTATTCATTTTGTCTTCGAAGTCATTCAAATTTATATGAAAACTATATGTCATTATTAGTTGTGTGTATGTGTGAGGTATATTTAAATGTAACATTTGATCATTTCAAAGAATATATTCAATTAATTTAGTTGATAAGAAGCCATTATAATATTTTTCGATTTGCGTAGAAGCGCGAAAGCGATATCGCTTTAAACGTTTGCAAGCATTTCATAAAATCAATTTGCTGTTGGGTAACCTTGAATGTTCTTTATAAAATCATCTTAAACGAAAGAAAACAAAAAAGTAAATTGACGATACAAAATTACTACGAAGGTATTGCAAGAAAAAAAAAAAAAAAAAAAAAAAAAAAAAAAAAAAAAAAAAAAAAAAAAAAAAAAACATTTTTTCTACATTTACTAAACTACCTTAAGCACCTATTAATTAATTAATTTCCTTGGAATGTTTGAATCCTACTATGAGAAGCTGAGAAGCTTTCGAACACTACAGATAGGATAATTCATTCACAAGCTTTTGCTTATTAGAATTTGTGTAAGTAAGACTAAGAAAGACTAAGAAAATTATATTCGCCTTGACGCGGCTGCTTAATACCCATCACCAATACATAAAAAATATATTATTTATAAAATGTTTTATTAGATGTGATCGTATCAGTTGCGTTATCGGAACTTTTTACCTTTTTGCGCTTTGCCTTTTGACACCGACGTAAGAAATACTTGTTTAGTTGTATGGGACACATTTTTATAAGCGTGTAAAACTATTTATTACACCGACACCTACTTAATGGGACTCAGTAAATATTCAACTTCAACAAGTAAAAGTTGTTTTCTCCTATTATGGGCGTGGTATTATTTGTTTGGTGTTTTCACAATCATCGTCACTTAAGAATTCATATGCCAAGCTTCAGCCATCTAACTTCATTTTGGGGGCCAGAAAAATTTTAACAACACAGCACATACAAACACACAGAGTATACACGTATGGGGATAAGATCAGATTCATTAAAACCTGTATGCACATGCAATACAAGCTTGACTTGAACTTTCGCTTTCTCGTTAAATTTTGAGGCGTGCAATGCATGAACACATATGACTCAAACTGAATCTTATGATGATGATTAAGTTTATAAAAGTAATTTATCGAGCTTTTTTAAAGAGTAATTCGAGTTCGATGGCGGTAATAAAGATTTTTCACAAAAATAAAGCGTTTTAACATAATATTATACGGTAAAAACAACTATATACATGAATATTTTTATTTATTTATCTATTTATTACACCCTACACCACTTATACTACAAGGATATATTACAAGTACAAGGATACATAAGCGAATGTATACAATGCGCAAAAGGGCTTGGAATAGATCCACTTTTGGTTATACCGATCACTTTCTCAACTGAGCTAAGATTCTGTCTGTCCGTCTTATATTCTTGTGTTCAATCCATAGCTCACAATTCTTGATGTATTTTAATGAGCTTTGATATACCGACGTGTTTTTACCCCAGAACGAATGCTATTGAAAATGGTTCACATCGGACCAGTTGTTCAACTACCTCCTATGTAACGCCTTATTTTGAAGAATGGTTACATCAATAGCTTTATTAAGCAAAGTGGTGTAGGCTATCTAATAGTGGGTCATGGTCCACTATAGTTGTTTCACATGTACTTATTTATATCATATATACGTACGTATAAGAGAAAAGTGGGCGTTTTTGAGATAACAAATGAATTGATAACAAATGGCATAATGGTAAATAGAGAGTTTTAACTTCATTTTGATAAGCTTGAAAGCAAAATTTGATATCGAGCAACATTGACTTTATTAGATGGAAAAATCAAACAAATATATATATATATAGATATATATTTTTATTAACGTTTTACAAAATGGTTTCTTTTTTTAGAAAAAAAAAAAAGGAAGCAAAATTTTATATGTACATGTAAGTGTGAATGTTTCGACGTGAAAAAGTTACACAAACAAATTAATGCGTGCAAATTTATTATTATTTATAATTGCGTAAGACAACAAAAGAATATAAAACTAAATGTCAACTAATTTATGAAAGAAGCAAAATATTAAAGCACTATTCCTGTATTCGTTCCTTTACATGTAATGCATTTGCAATTAATTTGAAATAAAAGAGATGGAAGATAAAGAATTTAAATATATATTGCTTTGGAAAACCGAAACAAACTGAATTTGAATAATTTCTTCTCGAAGTATTATCTCATTTATAGGAGTAATTTCAGTAAGTCGTTTACATAACGGCAAAAACGATAGCCTTGTTAGTTAACTATTAGTATTAGTATTAATCTATCAGTCAACTACAAATTTTAATAACAAAATATTACTCAAACTTATCACATTCCTCTCCGGCATTGGGCTTATTACCAAAAAAAAACTATTGCCGAAATAAGTTTTTGCGCGGGAAAATAAGAAAAATGTATACTTATCTTAACTTCACATAAAATAAATGGAGAGCGAGTAGTTTTCTAAGCATAACATATCGCCCAATAGACAAATCGAAACCACTTGGACAAAGTATTTATTTTTATGCAGCCAAAGAAAAATATTTTCAATTATTTTTTATATTACGGGTAACTGTTAATTTATTTTACCGGCCTGCTACTGTGTTAGTAGTATATATATGTATATATGGGGGAACGTCGACCCGAATTCTAGCCCACAGAAAAAAAGAATTTTTTTTTCTTATTTTTTGCTTGTCAAAATTTCATCCTGTCCGGATAGTAGTAAATATATATGTGGGAATGTCGGCTACGCACTTCCTCGCTACGAGCACATAACTCTTCATCTAAACACAAACGCACCCACGCCAAGTTATATTGTTAACATATGCCCGCCATTCCCTCGCATACGTAACGGCTGCTCTTTCCCCTCCTCTTAATAATTTTAATTTACAGTAAAAATGGACGAAATGATTTCATTCAACATATAATAAATAGCCCCTACACTGCATCAAACAGAGTCATACAAATGCACTTTAAAAAATCTGATTTGACCAATTATCGGTCGATCAATCTTTTCAATAATTTAAACAACACATGACACCTAATAAAAAATATGTCCGTTAAAAAAATTGCCATGAACTCCTAAACATTTCAATTATCTGTTTTGTGCGGTAAATAAACATTTGCATTGGTACAAACTTCATAAATGAAAGGCCCAAAAATTCGAACAATGTTCATCAAATTTTCAAAGTCAGTGATCAAGTGCGAATTATTTAAAAATTACTTTTTTCTACGGAACCATTTGAAGGGCAAATTTCAAAATGAAATTACTGCCGTTAAGTTATTATTAAAACAATTTATTACAAATTTTTATGTTCTCCGCAAATTACGAGATTTTGGCCTTAACACAATAATGAGTTATTCCCTCGTTATTCGGGTTATTAAGTTCCAAATGATAAACACAACAAATGGCCGCGTTGCCATATTATTTGATTGATAAAAAATATCGATTTAGAACATATAATAAGTGAAACAACCAATCATTGGCACTGTCCGAGTTTCGTTTGCGTATTATTTTTTGACTAGTTGGAGTTTTTTTTGATTATATAGCGTACAAAAATCCCAAATCCAGTTCATGCTAACTAATTGATTTTTCCCAAGTAATACATTTCCTAGAGAGGGAAAACCCAAATGCATTCGCGGCGCGTCATGCAGCTGCCGGCCAACGAAAAATATTAGCGAAAAAGCAGACAGGAAAAAACCCAGGTGCACATTTGCGATGCGAGGAAAATGATTACCGGTAAACCAGGTTAACAGACAGGTGCACATTTGCGATGCGAGGGAAACGATTAGCGGTAAACCAGGTTAACGGATTAAAAATGAAGCCATAAAGTTAGATAATAGTAACATGCAGAACATTTGAGTCGAAAAAGAATATTAAAGTTGAGAAGCCGAGAGTATTGCCAAAGTAAAATGTAACTGAACACTAACCCTCATTCTCGATAGTTGAAGAACATTTTGTTCTAATCGCGTAATACTTTCCTCCGCGTCGTCATTTTCGTTGCTATTATTGTATTGTAATTTTTCCTTACATTTATTTATCGCTCTCAAAGACCGAAAAAGAACAGCTGGTTCTCCTCTTTAGTAAAAAAATGAAGCAAACCAACCATTCGTGGTCGAATATTTTGTGAAAAATTAGGAAAAAGAGAAAAAATTAAGTTTCAAATATTAATCATACGCTTATTACTTATATAGTTTTTATATAATTGTTACAAAATTAAAAAAAAATGGAAATTTATATCAAATGGAAAAAAACTGCATGAAAACACTTTGAAGAATTTTTTACATTCTAATTAAATGAAACAAATCGTTAAGCTTAGAACAAAAGCACAATATACGCAAGCGAATTGTAAAAATGTCCTTAAGATATAAGTTATAAAAAAAGCAGTAACACGATCTCGCGACTAACACAAATTTTTTTTGCCAGTAAATTTGATTTGTGTTTATTAATTATTTTGTTTTAATTTGTTGTTTTGACTCAGCTATTTGCAAGTAAACAATTAATTAATTGTTGTTTCGACTCAGCTATTTACAAGTAAACAATTTTGTTTGGAGTTTGTTTTGCCCGCAATTTTCAGCTGGTCTTCCTTTTAAAGGCAAATGGGAGCAGCCAATACCAACTCAGAAACCCCAATACTGGTGTCAAACATAAGCTCTTTTGCTTTCGTATAATTTGACAAGTATGCGGGAATGTATTAACAGCTGCTTGGCCTGCTTGATTGCCAAAACCTAATAGTTATCAACCAATGCTGAATGCTATCGCATACGCGACGCGAAACCAACCGAAAATGAACGCGTGCGCTGACTTTCAGATACATGATTATGCCCCCATTTATTCAACCATCACACACTGCTGTAGCCATCTATTGAAAAACAGTGGAAGTTAAACACCATAGTCGGCACAAAATGCCCCGCCAAACAGATAAAAACAGATAATCGACGGGATAAAAATACGTACAATAGCTGCGAGGTACGCGTCCTGTCTGCATCTGTCAAAACAAGCCAAAGATAAGTAGCTCACTTGTTTCCATTCTTTCAATTCTTTTCTTTTTTTTTTTGTTTAAGTAGAAATGCTTTTTAAATCATTTTATTTCAATTCATTGCAAATTTTATATCATTTTGCTTTCGTTTTGATTTGTACGATATTGTTATTAATTGTATCATGTTGTTCGTCTTTTCCTGTGCCTCAGTAAATCAACAACAGATGATTTACCGACTTGAGTAAAAAAAGTTCGAAATTGTATCGTTTTGTCTGCTGGTAAGCAAACAAAGATCAAATTTGCTCTTTTTTTCTTCAATTTGATTTTTTTTTTTAAATGCATTTCGAGTGACGAAAGTCATACATAATTCCCTATTAAAAGAATTTGCAGGTATACCGTCCAAATGAGAGTCAAATCACATTTAGTGTGCGGTGACTAAAGGCTCGAAGGCCTTCATTGGTCTTGTGATTGGTAATACGAATTATGGTGGTGGTGAAGAAGCTCGGCAGCAATTTTAACAAATTGGACCCGGAAAGAAAAGCAGAGGAACATTTTGATTGGAGTTCTAAATAATGGGGAAAAAATAAATGATAACTAACATGACATGACATAAATTTTAATTTTTAATTTTACATATCTCGACAAAGCCCAAAATAGCCGTAATTCAATTATTTATAACAAATCGTTAACTAGAAAAAAAAAAAAAACAGGTGGGTAACGGCACATTGTTTTTATGAAAAAACCTTTATATAAAACCTTTTTTCCAAATAGATTCCAGTGTCTTCAGCAAGATAGCCGTACATAAATCAATCGGAATGCATTCGCATGTTTTGCAAAAACTTGGCTACTCAAAATTGGATTAGTCTCGTGGCGGCGTCAAAGGCGCCATAAGCATTCCACTATGCCACCACAAAGATTTCACCGCCAAACTCTCTCCGCTCTCCGTCTATCAAAATAACGCAAAGCGGAAAAGCTACTGGCTTGAATCATCGTGGGGCAGGTAAAATAAACTCAACTCAACAGATTTGCCATTTGAGAGGTCACTTAAACGTTTGCAAGAGCGATTAAATTCTTCACCATTGTTCAAAGACAATTCGCTTATTAAAGAACACCGATTAAAATGTTCTCTGCGTCAAAAGCGTCTGCTACAGGAAACGGGGGAGACTAATACAATTGTTGAAAAATTACCAGCAAAACGTTTTGTTGCGGAAACTGATGTAGAAAAACTTTTTCGCGCATTTCAATTTTTATATGAATCTGCTTACCTAACGCAGCGAAAAGAATATATCGGTCGGACGGCTGTTTATGCAATGAGTACGTTTTCCTACCGTGCCCCTTACAAGGCGGGTAAGATGCCGTAAGACGTTGGACACGGCCTGTGTGTTTACTAAAGACATTTTACTTGTTCCAGTTCACGGACACATCCACTGGGGGCATAGCCGCTATTCATTTTAGAAATCGTACAATCGAGTGCTACTAATCGATGGATGCTAAAAGCTCTTAAACAATATCTCAAGGACGAATCACTGAACAAACTCAAACAATCTTTCGATACCAATCAGTTCACTATTGTGTCGATACAGGATGCACGACAACAAAAGAATGTGAGCGATTGTGGCCTCTTCTATGAATATGGAAGATTTTCGAAAGAAAATGATTTTTAAAATTCTTCAGGGAGAGTTATTGCAGTAAAATGAATTGATGAAGTGATTGACTTCTTGCCAATGCACATTTCCCAATGTACTTACGTCATTTGACTTTCAATTTGTAGATATATTAGGGAATGAGTTAATTTTCCAAACAGGACGCTTATAAACATTTCTTCCCATAAAATTCTCATCTAAGAACAAAAATAGCAAAAATCCTAATAATTGAGATCTTGAGACGGCAATTTTACATTCGTTGCACCACACGTATAGAATGGTAAAATTTGGATTCGGAAGAGACTAATCGATTGAGACATGGTTTCCGCTGCAATTAAATGTATATTCAGTACTTTCGGGGTAAAAAGTCTTTACAAAATGTATGTCAAATTTAGGTCGTAACTCTTTCTATAGACCGAAACAGTGTCGGGGTAGGGGTTCTACACGTTCGCGTCTTGCTTATTTACCTTTTCAAATTGTTGTAGTCATACACGAACCACGCCCACTTTTCTACTTGGCTCATAGAACATTAAGTATATTATTACATGAAGATGGCCAGAGATTAGCGGTCAATCAGGCTAAAGTTTCCCGGTTTTTAAAATTGTTGATAATCAGGAGCTCTTAGATCGGCATATTTTGATGTAGTAAACGCTTAGTTTAAAATCAGAGAGAAAATCATGGCTCATTGCGGGCGAAAACTATTAGCTGGTGAATGATTTCTCAAAATTAGTTTAAAATAAGTTTTTAGTGGACCTTACATGCAGTCAATTTCCGAAAAAAAAAAACCAAAGTAAGATTCTTGAGCAATTCTTCTTACGGAAATGCTATTATATTCCAATATTTTGCTTCGGACACCTACAATAGTCAAGCGAACCTTTATGAACTTTATGTTACGTAAACGTAATGTCGTAAAACCTGGCACGGATTTACTAATAAATAACGCAAAGCAAAATTGAAAAATGGAAGATCGAGTAAGAAGTTCGTTCTCACACAAATTGGCTTCTGCAACATCTTCATCAGAATTTTCTTAATAAATAAATACTAAGCGTTTTCAGAAAGGAGTCTTAATGAAAGACCAACCTATCAATCATCAGAGCTTTTGGTGTTATGTTTATGGTGTTTTACAATTTTCTTTTCTTATGCCGCTCTTATAGCCATTTTCCAATTTAGTGGAGTATGCCCAAAATATGTCGCATATGTCTCAAAAACGTCTTTTTGTGTCATTGCGCACGAGCGGAGGAAATTTCATTTTCTTCTGCGTTGCCATTAAGTTTTCAATTTGTTTTATGGTTATTAAAAGCGAGATAGAAAATCTTCCCATCCAACCGGAAGAAATTACCAACATGTCGAAATCTGTCGATTTCATCTGGATAAGGAGCAAGCATTAATTCAATAGTTGGAAAAGCCTGAGAGCCGCATTATGTTAGCTCGGGTGGGCATTCCATTGCATACAAGTAGTGAGTGAGAACGAGGATCCTTATAGTGTTCATTTAATCGATAACGGGATTGTGGCGGTTTGGAGTTCAAAAAATTTGATTGAAATTAGTGACGAAATTTTAACCGAGCCCCGCTTTACTGAGAGCGTACAGTTGAATAATATTAAAGGTTTGTTTGAAATGGAAAGCTTTTCGCAATATAAAAATAAAGAATTTAAAAGTCGCTAAGTCACAGAGAACATTAAAATCCCGATAGTTAATATTCATCACTGTGTCAAAAATCGAAAAAAATGAATTTTTCAAGTTTTTGCAAAAATCGTAAGCGGGGGTCGTCAAAACCGAAAAAAAATATGAATTTTTCTTCTTTTGCGAAAATCGTGAGGGGGGTCGTTAAAAATTGAAAAAAATGAATTTTTCAATTTGATCCGATCGGTGTTCTAATTCGGCCACAAGTAACGATAAAATTTTAATGTCAATTTGATTCGAATTCATTTGCAAACGTTTAGAAGAAGCGGGAAATAAACTGAAAACAAATTGGAATTAAAATTTTATCGGAAATTCTGTTCATATTAATAGGCCTATCGGGACTGTTTTCAGACTGAACTTGAAAGCCAGACTGAGAACATCTGGGTCACATGTTTTTAGAAATATCTTAACGAGATCGAAAGTTATAAACAAAGATATAAAGTCGATCTTGATTCGACTTTGTGCCAGTTTCTTCCATATTGCCGACGTGCTTTCTAACCGATCATTTTCCACCGGCCAATTTTCAACCTTATATGCCTAATTGAACAAGGAATGTCTTTGCTAAGGCTCAGCTTCCTGTCTTTTCTTCTGTGACTGTGTCAAATCGACAAAAATAGGGGGTTAAATTGATATCTTTTGGTAGAGATAGCTAGCTATACGTCATCGGCATCTCGAAAACCAAGTAGGAGCAAGTACAAAAAAAAATACTTTAGGCATGTAAAGGCCTTTCCATAAAAATAAATGACATCGAAAAACTTTGGAACATTACTAGCTTTATACCCGCGTTTTTGAAGATTGGAAATAAAACAAGTAAGAAAATTAAAATTCGGTCGGAACCGAACTTTCTTGTATCCATCACCGTTTGCCCCAAAAAAAAAAAAACAAAAGAACAAAATTCTCATGGTCCATAATATTGGAGCGGGCGCAGTTGATTTCTTCTGTTTTCAAAATAAAAGTTTTTGTCGTAGAGGCATGTGGGCGTTGTAGGCGTGTTATTTGAAAAGTTTACCACAAATACTACAAAGTTACGCAATTTGAAGTCGATAGCTTCATTTTTGCCTTCAGAAGAATATTTACAATAGACGGACAGATGGACACACTTAAATCGATTTGGAATTTGATGCTGATCCAGTATATATATATCTTGTGGGATCTCTGATGCTTCCTTCTGCGTGTTGCAAACGTTTTGACAAAATGAATATACTCCTCATCCTTCAGTTATGGTTATAAAAAGAATGCTTGATTTGAAAATGTTCAATATATATATTTATAAAAATATATCTTATTAGATATAATGTAATGTATATACAGATGTGTATTAATTTATTTGGAAAGTCTTTCAGTCTTTTAGAACATTGGACGTAATTACATATTTTCATAGCTAAGTTCACATTGAAGACTCGTTGTCTTCATATATTTGATAGCTGATATCGTAATGCTTGTGTGGGCAAAGGTTTTCGTTTGGTGCCCTTACCGAATGTGCAAAGTCGACAGCAGTAATTTGGGCATATTTTGCTTCTATTACTAACGAAAAGCTAAAAATGATGTTCAAGCAAGAAAAAAATTATTGGATGCGTGTTGAGGCGATGACTGTACAGAATGCCAGCACCAAAACTGGGCTCTCGGTGCTTTTGCCTTACGTACTGGAAGACCAATAGGAGCAGATACAAGACAAAGTAAACGCATAAATTGAAGCAAACCGTCGATAGGCAACTTGTGAGATCACCGCGACTTGAAATCTATTGATTTTAAATCTATTCCCTTAAAGAAATCCACTTTTTTTTTATCCAAAAAAACAGAATGTGTTTCGGAATCATACATATATTTATATATATATATATATATATATGATATATGATATATTTTAGATTGCGTATTTAATTTGAAATCTGCTAAAAAAAAAAAAGGAGAAGTAAATGTTATGGAAAAGTGAGAAAAACAACAGAGGCTACTGGCTGCCAATGGGAATAATATAACGATAAACATACGATGAATTTAATGAACAAAAGAAAACTATATAAACTGGGAAAATTCATTAACACGCCATCCTGCAGTTACATGTCGGCCTTTCGAAATAAGGCGTTGTATGGCAAGTAGTCGAAAAAGTGGTCCGAATCGAATTTTTTTCAACGGTGCATATAGTGCGTGCGGGTATATGTAAAACCTGAGATGACTTGAGACAAATCCACCTTTTATTGTATTAAACGCTCCAGAAACACTTTCCTAACGATTTCAGAGGTACCCGTCCGTCTGATATCTGCCCATGTGCTTCTGGCTTGAATCTATGGCGCTTAAATTCGGAAATAAATTGACGAACGACGAGCGTGATTGAAAATGTATCGAAAATGTAAAGACACTATTTTGAAAAAATCGTGACATGAGAAGAAGTTGAGATTTTTAATATTCCTTAAGAAAAATCGGTTAAAGATTGGACAGTTGGACATATTAAATGAGTAAAATTTGGATGAAATGGAACGACTTTTTTAGGAATCTTTTTTTGTAAAAAGTTCTACTAATAAAAACAAAAACTTTCTATGACAATATTTAATATTTTATAAGGGAAACGAATACCAAATACTGGTTGGAATGCAAAGGCGTACTTTTCGAGCCCCTTCCCATATAAGTTTAGTCATGAAAAGTAAGCCTTTATACGGTGATAAGCGACATGACTTTTGATATTTTATGGCCACGATAAGTGGAAAATTGCATTAGTCGGGCCGTCGCAGAATATTGAATAGTCCGGCTTGCCCCCCCAAAAAAAATTAATAATTGTTTTTATTTTACTTTATTGCTTAAAACTTAATTTTTGGAACTTTCTTTGTGTTTAATTGAAAATTTCCGAGTTTAGTTAGATATATTAATGGCCTAAAAGAAACGCAAAGAAATGCATAAATAAAATTTAATAAAAACAGGTACAAACATTATAGTCGGGCAAGGACGACAATTAAATACCCTACACAACAATGTCTAACGCAATTCTTATTTTTATTATAGAACACAAAATTTATATCTTCTTTTTATATAAAAGCATATTTTGCAAGTGCGTATTTACCTAATGTAGTACGAGTTTAATTCTTACATAGGGCAGGATCTGAAAATAGGCGTGGATGATCGAAACTTTGTAGAGTTTATTTTTCTACGAAATTATCATAATGTTATGGGTCAATTTCGATCACAGGAGGATCACATAAAGGATCAACTTTCGTGAAAATCCTTATTAGCATAGGATCCGAAAAATAGGCCGAGGTGGTCCGTTAATTTTTTTTGTGTCAAATTGCTATTATGATATAATTTTCATCGTGAAGCTTTGAGAATTATGCCTTTTTGTCGTATGAACTGCAGTTTTCGTTATATGAGAGGAGATTCAAAAATTGTCTCAGCCGGTTCAAAGTTTTCATACTCGTTTAGAAAGATGAAATATTACCACTTTTTCCGAGAAATTTTGCAAATTACGATTTTTTTTCTTTTTCGGAATAGGTCGCGACATGGGGTGTGGTCGAAAAATTGGATCGATCCGAACCGTTTTCTAAAGTGTTCGCCCTTGTTACGTTCATCACGTCAGTGTACCAAATTTTATTAAAATTTCATTAAAAATTGCGGCCTCTGGCTTGAACACTAAATTACATGGACAGACGGATAGACGAACAGACGAATAGACGGCTTAGATCAATTCAGATAATAATTCTGAATCGATTGGCATAATAAAAGATGGGTTTATCTAAAGCCGGTCTGCGTGTTACATACGATCGTTCTAACTTAATATACCCTTTACCACAAGTGGTGACGGGTGTAATAAATATATATATATTTTTTTTTTATACATTAATTGTGAATATTAAATCTTAATATTAGTTATGTTAATGATTTTATTTTGACAATTTATTTTAACATTTTTTTAGAAAGCTTTGAAGGTAATGCCGAAAAGCTTTCGTTTCTTGACTTAATATTCACTTTTCTCCGTTCTTTTGCTTATAGAAAATTTTCCCGATAATGTGCGTTGGTCTTCTGTCGAGCAATTAGTTAGATTTGTTTGCGAGAAAATTGCTGCTTTTACTTGTTTCGTTCGTTTGCTCGTACGCATTATAGTGTAAACTGCTGTTGTATAGAAATTCTCTTAAAGCACAAAAACATATAAAAAAAAAAAATTGTAAAAAACGAATAAATAAATAAATAAATAAATAAATAAATAAAATATGTTTAGAAATTAAGTTAATTGTGAAAAGAATATAAGCAAAATAGGAAAAACATGAAATTCGCAGAACATTTATCGGCGCATATAACACCGGAATGGCGGAAACAATATATTAATTATGAGGTATAAAGAAAATATATAACAAAAAATCGCAAAAAATATTATTACTGAGTTTATACAAAATAAAGGAAAAGAACGAAAGTGACGTTCAAAAAGAGAATGTATATATAAATATATATATATATATGTACATGTGTATTGAATTTATATTTTTATATGTGTAAAGACATGTATACATACATACATATATACATATATACACATATACATATATGTATGGATATATATATATATATATGTATATGCATATATCGCTGCTGGTCATGTCAAATTTTTGTGACGTCACTGAGAAACAGATGTCATACATGAAATAAAAGCTTTCATTTTTAAGGTAAATACAGCTTTTTATCACTCTTAAGAGCTTAACTGAGAAAACATTTCTTCAAATATTTGTGGATTTGTGCGAATAGTTTACATTTGTTATAAACATAAACAAAATGCAGTAATAGCACATGCTACTGTTTACAAACAAAACCAACAAGTAGAACCCATAACGATTTGTTTCACACACACACACACACACACACACACACATTTGCATATTGTTTACCCCAAAAAAAGCGTTATAGCGGAAACAAAAATAAGACGAGTAAGAAAATTATATATATACTTGATATATATATATATATATATATATGTGTATATTTATACATTAAAATAGAAGTAACAAGCAAAGTACTTACTTTTCTGCTTTTGGAAAAAAAAGGGTGTCCTTACTTTGGCCCCATGGCGGGTAACAACCGGCATCAGCAACTTCCAACGTTTGTACAGAACTTAAAGCCGATATCTTTATTTTTGCGATCGACCAATAATGTCAAAGACAAGAGATTCTACTTTTTCTTCTGGGGCCTGCTTGGGTGATGGTTAAGAAAAATATATTACTTAAGATACATTTGAGTTTAACTCTATTTATAGTTGACTTGGTTAACGTAGCAGAAGTTTGCATGCTGCCGATACTCATTTCATTTATGCCCACCAATGATGAAAGAATGGTACACTACACTTGTCCCTGTGTCAGACAGTGTCAAAACAATCAGAAATTCGGAATTCGAATCTGTTTAGTTAGGTTCGTCCGTCGCTCCGCCTATTGTTGAAACGCTTAAAGTCACAACGCATGAGATAAAAAATAAAAACTTGATCTATATTAACATTCAATACTTATCAAAATATAGGAAATTTGATTCGATGTAAAAACACGACATAATGCACGCCCCACAAAACGATAATCAAAAGAACTTTATCTTACTATTGTTTGATTGCAGTACTATATGATATAGGTGATTGCATGTATTTTGATCAACGACATTTATTTTTGCAACAGGCAACAGGCAACAGGCCAGGCCTGCGATTTCGAAATGCTCGAAAAATGCGAAAATGGATCGATGATTATTATATCGCAGCCAAACCAATATTGTTCTCCCGAGCCGGTATGTCCATGTTGCCAAAAAGATGGCAAAAAGTTATAGAAAACAGTTATAGAAAATCTTTTCATTAATTTTCATTACATTGTACACATTGTGTACACATTTTTCTCAATAAATACCTTTTTCAAGTGAAGAAATGATGAAAATACATGCATACGTACGATGATTACAAATATTTCTAAATATTCGTATTTCTAAATAGACGCCAATGGAAGATAACAGCGCCCAATAAGTAAAACAGATGAACTTACAGTCTAGCGCATAAATTGACCTGAAATTTTATTGAAAATTAAATCAAAAGAAAAATATTTTGTTTGTTCCATTACCTCTTATGAGTACAATTAACAGTTTTCGTCTATTGATGTAACTGTAAGGTAACTGATATCAAAAATTCACTATTCTCTCGAATATGTTTACAAATGATTGATTAAAACAGTGGAAGGCACTTTTCACATATCTTTGTGCATAGGTTTATAAATTTTTTAAAAACTATAGCACTACTCGTAAATATAAGCACTTGTTTATTGCATTTGCTGGGCTCTAGGCTCTAGGCTGTAGGCTCTAGGGCCTCCTCTTTCTTATTTTTATTATAGAACACAAAAATGATCTCTGCTTTCTATCTAAAAGCATATTTGGCATGTGCGTATTTATGGGGAAGCGGGCCCAAACCGCAACCTAATGCAGTACAGGTTTACATTGTTACATAGGGCAGGATCGAAAATTTTGTAGAGCCCATTTTTGTATGAAATAACTATAATGTTGTGGGTCAAATTCGATCACCACATATTAAAACTTAGCCTTTTTTGGTCTACAAAGGATCAATTCTCGTTGAAAATCATTGTTAGCATAGAATCCAAAACATACGCCGAGATAGTCCATATTTGGTACAGTTATTACTATTATGATATAATTTTCATCATGAAGCACTGAAAATAGAACCTTTTTGTCGTATGAACTTCAGTTTTCGTATATATGAGAGGATGTTCAAAAATTGCCTCAGTCGGTCCAAAGTTTTCATACCAATTTAGAATGTCGAAGACATTCACTTGCAATTTTTTTCCATATAAGAGTAGGTCGTTATATCGAGAGTGGTCGAAAAAGTGGATCGAGCCGAACCATTTTCAATGGTGTTCGTCTTTGGGTCAGAACACGTTACTGTAACAAATTTCATAAAAATTCTCAAAAACTGCGAGCTGCAACTTCAACACAACATGGACAAACATCGGACGGACAGACGGACAGATAGGGTTAGATCAATTCAGATTATGATTCTGAATCGATCGGTGTAATAAAAGGTGAATTCATCTTAAGCCCTTCCGGGTGTTACATACGGCCGCACTAACTTAATACTTGTGGTATAGGGTATAAAAAGGAAGAAAAAAGACATAAATTTCACAAAAAAAAATGTTTGTTTCGAAAGAATTTTTCAAACCTTAGCTTAAAGCGAATTAACGGAAAAATTCGTTGGAGAACATTTTTTTGGAGACATTCGAGTAATTTTCCTTAAAGAAGCGAATTTTTGGGTCATCTAAAGAATTCGAACCTGTATAAAAACACTTGCATATCAGTCTTGAATATTGAGAAGATCTTTTAAGACGATGATGATCTTGAGCTCCACGCAAATTGTGAAATTATAAGGATTTCTAAGAAGAACTACCGGGTTAAGAACTACATGGTATCAGATTAAGATTATCTTGAAGTGATTTCGCGCTGCGCATTTGCTTACATCTTTGACGATCGAAACATCCGTGTCGTGACCACGTTCTAGTAATCTGTGCGGTACGTTTGCCTTTAAATTGATTTGTTTTCGTCAAAAGCAATAAGTAGTTAATTGTTGTTGTTGTTATTGTTGTTGTTGTCGTTGTTGTTTTCAGAATACATTTGCATAACATACGTTCGTTTTTCAAACACCCGCTACGACATTTTGACTGCTGAAATAGATTTTCTTGGTAAAACAGATTATAGCTAACAATGTTGCAATTTTAATATCTTACAGTTGTTGTTATTTTATCCAATTATGGCCCATTTTGCCGTACATCAGGGATTGATTCCCTACAAAAAAATTTATTATACCCATATCATCAACGAAGGGTGGGGGTAAATTTATTTTGTCAAAACGTATGTGCGCAGTGCACAGGAAGCATAGAAGTAAGCTTCAGAGACCTCATAAACTTTACAGGTATACATATTTTTGATCAATGTGTCCGTCCGGATGTAAAAGTCGGTGGCAGAAATTCTCTTGACTGCAAATGGCTTCAAATTTGGCAGAAATATAGAAAGTACTTGCACCCAGGTTCGTATTGGAAACGGGCTAAATCAGTGAACGAACACGCCTGCACTACCACATAAACTGAGAGTAATTCTGTTTTCTTTGTACCCCACTGCACTTGTGGTACAGGGTATATTAAGTTTATGCGGACGTAAGCAACACGCAGAAGACCTTAAGACAGACTTAGCCTTTATATTACCGGTCGATGCACAAAATATTCTCTGAATCATTTTCTGCATCCATCTAACCCTGTCTGGCTGTCTGTGCGTCTGATTTTTGCCCATGTTGAGTTCAAACTGCAGGTCGCAATTTTTGAGATATATTGATGAAATCTGGTATATTGGCTGGCTTTGACCCAAGGACAAACGCTACTAAGAATGGTTTTAATCGGTCCACTATTTCGACCGCCTCCCATATAGCACCGTATCGTAAAAAGTCGTTACTCCGGAAAAAATTGCAATTACACAAACTTCTCAAAGAAACTCGGTGTGCGATAGTATTTTGACATTCTGAATTGGTATGAAAAACTTGGTTTGGCTGGGGCAATTTTTTTTTAACCCTCTCTCACATAACCGTTCCCACGACAACTGAGTCTTTTTATAGTAAAATAGTAAAATTTTGAATATTTTATGGTGAAAATTAGTTCATAATAGTAAATTAACATAGATATCAACTTTACCGAATTTCGATCACGTGGGCTTATTATCTGGATATCACTGCATATAAGCTTTCCTCTAATATTTTTCAGATCCTAACGTATGTAATGGTTATCGTGAAAACAAGCTCCTGGTTTTCTAAATTGAATAATAGTAAGTTTGCTAGGTTTGGATCACGTCGTGTCACGCACGTGATGCGTTGGTCATCCTCCAATAGGCGGGCTTTCATGACAAGCATGTCTTTGCTTGTCATGAAAATAATGGGTAGCTAGCTTTTGGTGGATTACGACCGAGACGACGAGACGAGTGAATAACTGTACTCGGCAAAGCCTGCCTAAGTCGGCCATGCCTGACTACAATGTTCTTACTCGTTTTATTATTATTTAATTTCTTAGGATAAAGGTGGCGGCTGTGTTTGAATGATTCGGCCACAGCTGAATTCTGTTACATGTTTTTTATTTTCTTTGGGGGTTTAAAACTAAACTTGAACTAAAGAGTATACTACTACTGGGAAATACAAGTTAATGTACTGATAATGGTTTTTGTTTAACTTACCCGTTTACACGTGTTCCCAGCAATTCCTTCTTTTTGCACTGCAGCCTTAACCAGGTAAATATAGAATTGTTTTTCTTTTTCCTGCGGGTGTTTGTTATCCGTTCGCTTTTATATATACAACGAATACATATTTCATAATTAAAGAAAATATATCGTGAATACGTATAAAGAAATTATATTACGAGTATTGAAAACTTTTTATTTCGTTGCTAGTGAGATTCAACAGCCTTCACAATAACTGTTAAATTTATATTAGCAACGTGTATATGCGCGCAAGGAAGTGAGGATTTATTATAATTAGTTATGTATATGCACAAATTTCGCAATTGACTGCGAGTGGCACATGCAGTGCAGTTTGTGTGTAACAACGCTTTGATGAGCATTTATGTTAGCGAGGCAAAGATGACTATTACTTACCTTGTGGCCTTAATGCCGATTTTTCACTTGATTTCATTATCCAAAAATATACCAAAAATGCTCTTTCATGAGAATCCTTATATAGGAATGAGAACTAAACTGTTAACCGATGTGATTCATAGTAAGTGCAGTGAATATTTATACCCTACACCACTTGTGGTACAAAGTATGTTAACTTAGTGCGGTCGTATATAACACCCAGAAGGGCTTAAGATGGATCCACTTTTTATTATACCCAAGCGTATCTGTCCGTTTGTCCGTCTGATGTCTGTCCACATACCTTTGTCTTCAAGCTCCGGGTCGCAATTTTTGAGAATTTTTATGAAATTTGGTACAGTGACGTGTTCTGACCCAAAGACGAACGCTATTGATCCACTCTTTCGACCACAGCCCATGTAACGACCTATTCTGAAAAGTCGTTATATGGAACAAAATTTACAAACAGTAATAGTTATAAAGAACTTTGGACCGGCTGTTGCAATTTTTGATAAGGGGGTATAAAGGTTAGGATGAAACCATTCTCGGTTCGACTCTACCGACCTTTTTTAGCTTTGAGAAGAACTATTTATTTAAATATGTTCGATTTATCGTTAAAAGGGTGCGAGTGATTTTTTTGATCATTTATCCGTACATGGTAAGTATTCGCGAATCGGTTCTGAGCTTATCTCAAATTATATATTATGATAGGATATATACAGTGCTAGGTGTTAGGTTAGGTTTCGTTAGGTTACTTTGTTTTTTGCTCTTTTCTTTTCGCGATCAGAAAACTTGCTTAACTTAAATCTATCTATGGTAGTAAAGCATGCCAGTTCCTTACATTTACTTACAGGAAATGAAATCTATGCTTTACGGAGCTGTTGAACAGGCACCGTCCGCCGAACTTGTTGATCCGGAAATGGTTTCACGCTATTTTGCCAAATTCGATGAGCAGTTCTTTCACTATTGCGACAAGGAGTTGGCCAAAATCAATACGTTTTATTCGGAAAAGATGGCCGAAGCCACACGTAAATATGGCAATTTGCGTAGTGAATTGACTGAAGCTTTGGAAATGGGGCATGTGAAGAAGCAGCCGGCATGGAAGACGAAAACGCCGCTTGGCAAACGAAACGTATCTGCTCGTAAGCTGCAAGATCTCAAATTAGCATTTAGTGAATTTTATTTGGGTTTAATTTTATTGCAAAACTATCAAAATTTGAACTTCACTGGATTTCGTAAGATACTTAAGAAACATGATAAGCTGCTGAATGTTGATGTTGGTGCCAAATGGCGTAAGGAACATGTGGAGGCTGCTCATTTTTATGTTAACAAAGATATCGATCGTCTGATACAAGAAACGGAGACCGCTTTTACTCATGACATAGAAGGAGGAGATCGACAAAAAGCTATGAAACGTTTAAGGGTACCGCCGTTGGGAGAGCAGCAAAGCCCGTGGACCACTTTTAAGGTCGGTCTATTTTCGGGAGCCTTTGTTGTTTTATTGGCTACCGTTATTCTCTCGGTCGTTTTTCACGGTTTTGGTGAAGATTGGCGGGCTGGATTACGTATGTTCCGGGGGCCCTTTTTAATCATAGAATGTCTTTTTCTTTGGGGCGTTAATGTCTACGGTTGGCGTTCTTCGGGCGTCAATCACGTTCTCATATTTGAATTGGATCCACGTAATCATTTATCTGAGCAGCACATTATGGAAATTGCTACAGTATTTGGCGTTTTATGGGCCATATCGGTATTATTTTATATATACTGCGATCCATTGGGTATACCTCAGTATTCTGCTCCTTTAATTTTGTACACAGTTATGGCTATTTTTGTACTTAATCCAACTAAAACATTCTATCATGAAGCTCGTTACTGGTCGGTACGCATTCTTAGCCGTGTGGTTATGGCTCCATTTTTTTTTGTAAATTTTGCTGACTTTTGGCTGGCCGACCAGCTCAATAGTATCGTACCGGCCTTTTTAGACATACCGTTTGTTATATGTTTCTTCGGTCAAAATCCCACATGGCATAAAATGGAAGAAACAAAAGGTTAACTACTCCAATGCGAAATACTCTGTGAATTTTTCTTTTCAACTTTGTTTCTCTTCTCGCAGACGGCGGTCGCCATTGCATTGAAGACGTTTCTCTCATCCGTCCTGTAGTGGCAATTCTACCGGCATATTTCCGCTTCGCTCAATGCTTGCGTCGCTTTCGTGACACTAAAGAGGCATTCCCACATCTGGTCAATGCTGCTAAATATGGTACATCGTTCTTTGTAGTAATATTTTCATATAAATATCAGACAACGCATGGTAAGACGCTTAGCATAGAAGCGAGCATTACTTAAAAGACTATTCGCACTTGTATGGGCTTTTTTCCGCATCTCCGTTTCTTCTTCTTCTTCTTCTTCTTCTTCTTTTCTTTTTTTTCTTTCTTTCTATTCCGCTTTTACAGCCGAGTATGTTCTATCAAAGAATAATCCGTGGTTTTATTGTTGGATAATAGCGGCTGTCGTCTCCTCTTGTTACGCGTACACGTGGGATATTAAAATGGATTGGGGTTTATTTGATGCAAAAGCTGGTGATAATACTTTCTTAAGGGAGGAAATTGTTTATGCCTCAACGGTATGCAGAAATTATTAAAAATTATTTAACACATAACTTTATATTAAAACGTTACCTTGTTTGCGCTTCGCAGTTACGTTCATAATACATAATAACATTTTCTAATGTTTTTTTTTTGTTTTTTGCGTCTCACATTAACCAACACAGAATGCTTGTGTACTGATTACTTTATAGCATTTATTTGCATTGTACATTACTTTTTGGAAGGTGTGAGAGAGATTTCCACTCGAAACCTTTAAAGTTTATTTATTCGCACCAGTTGGGATCGATGGACAGACGTTGCTACATTGTAATTTAAAATTTATATTACAATAAATCTAAATCTGTCGATTGTCTTGGACCAGAGACGCAGTGTTGCGGCTGGAAGTGTACCATTACTGTGTAGTTACTTCTTCTTGGATATTCGCGAAGAGAAATCCACCATGGGTGCCATGGACGTTAGGATGTCCATTAGTCAATGGAATCGTTGCATGCAATTTCCGCATTCGGGACCCCACCTTTGTGAGAAGTTTCGGGGTGATTATGGGGGTATGGGAATCGGGGGGCATTAAACAGGTGAGGTGATAGATAGGTTATCCCTGGTCCAGAGGATATAATTGGGTTCGTATCCATTCTTTCGCATTTGGAGTAGTAGGACCCCTCAACGGGATGATCTTGCTCTCCATCTTAGAGACCGCCGGCTATCGTTTACACTTAGTCCGTAAGCCATCGGGTTTCGTCGAATGCAATCGATACAATGCAGGCATAGGCGTTAAACAAAAGGGGCGGTTTACACTTTGATCAAATTTCCCCAAAATCTATACTTACAGCTTACAATTTATAGCAACAACGGAAGTCAGACTTATTTAGCTTAACCATATTCGGAAAATTTCTTTCTTGACATTCTTTCAATTCGAATTTTTATTCACATTGACCTGAAATCTAGGCGAAAGAAGAAAGGCGCACTTCAAGAGAACTAAGCGAAATGATGCCTTTATTTTTTTCCTTTTCCTTATATGACCAACCATTTAAGGTATGTCCACGATAGATGTGGACGTGGTGATGATCAGGAAAAGTTATGGGTAGAGAGGAGTAGAAAAATTTAGAAGTCGAAATACTAGGTATGTAAGGAAACACTACTACTAGTACTAGGTTGTTCTAAAGACGGCAGTCCGGTTAGGGAACGACGAGTCGCGATAGCGTGTCGTAGGGTACGACGGTAACTGTAGGACGAGTGGGTGGAAGATGTTCACGCATATGCTGTAGAATCAACAATTCTTTCCATTCCCTTCTTTAAGAAACCTGTAACTAGGGAGGGAATGTCAGCTTTTGTGCGCTAAAAAAGGGGGTTGAGTTCTTAAGGGTCGGTGGTTTGTAGAAACAGAATGAAGAGAGAGAATCTCCCGCAAGAAAGCACTTACCTTTCGTCTGTCCATTTAGACTAGTTAGGTATTGGTAGGTGTGCGTGCAATTAAAAGACAGCTTGGAAAAATCACTTTATGGGAGTTACTCGTTGTTGTTGGTGGGCAGTTTTCTGTTGGCCTGTGCTTATTCCATCCCTGGTTTTTTTTCATAATAATATGGAACTCTTCTTAGCGGGACCTATGATAGCTTACCTTATGTCCCTAAGGGATTGAATGACGAGAAAGAGCCAAATCTGTATGTCGCACTTTATCCACTTTATTATATGGGAGGAGACTTTTCATGTGAATGTTTCATGTGAATGTGACGGAACGACAGGTACGCGGATAGAAAGGACATGTATTTTGTTTTGCTAAATGCGTTGAACAAGTAAAAAATTTATCCAATGGATATATAGTTCAACGAAGCAGCTGGCATAAGTATTCAGATTAGGAGCAACTCTAATTCAAGCCAAGTAGCCAAATTAGTTTTACTGTCGATACCCCAGTTCACGTTCAAATATATCGACTATTCGTCGACTATTTCGTTGTTATCGTCATTCGTGTCTTTTTAGCTATAATTCACAGATCGCTAGCGTTACTGCATTACTGACCGACTGACTGAATGATAATGAATGCTCACTGTTATCCTCACTACAATCCAGAAACATTTTATGCAGAGAGATCTTCTTTTCTTTATCACAAATGTCTTTGAATTCAAAAAATCGTAGATAGACTTAAGAGTACGACAAGTGTCTGTCTGGAAGAATAGATTTTTCCCATTTTGGTGCCACATGTGTCAGGCGCTGCCAGGCGCGTTTATCTAAGATTCGAAGACTGCTCTTCAAAGTGTTTCGTATTGGCCCCGGTCGTATTTCTAGATTCTCGAGAGGGATTTTAAGTGTCTGACGGTGAAGTTGTAGTGCAATTTTGATAATAAGAAAGGCCTTCAGGGCAAGTGTTCACATAAACTCTCAACGTATACCCGTGACAAGAAAAAACTGGCATCAAAGGTCTCCTTAGCTAAAAGATTTGGAACGATGTAAACACATCCGTTCGACTGTCATTTATTTCTGGAAAGCTTTGAATTCTTGAATATGACTTAGAAAGCTGAAAGTTGGTACATTTCCTTGGGCCAGCTTAAAGGCTTGCATAAAACTGTTCATCCAATAACGACGAATTGACACGCCCAAATATAACAAAACGTACTGCTTTCAGTTTCATTCTCAGAAGACAATAATTTTCCTATTTTTTTTATCCATCAGATAGCGGGTACTGTAGATATGGTCCAGAGCGCTTATAATTTTCAATTTTCGAACTTTTTTTTTTTTTGTTTTTATGTCATACTCGCTTATTTTTCCTATCTTGACTTCTTTTAATTGAACAGTGGTTCTATTATTTTGGCATAGTAGAAGATTTAATATTACGTTTCGGTTGGACGGTATCAATGAGTTTAATTGAAGCTGGCTATATGGAAGGCGATGTTATGGTTACTATTTTGAGCCCTCTAGAGGTTTTTCGCCGTTTCATTTGGAATTACTTTCGCTTGGAAAATGAGCATTTAAATAATTGTGGAAAATTTCGGGCTGTTCGCGACATATCAGTGGCGCCTATGGATTGTTCAGATCAGGTTTGTGTGTGTATCTTTAATATATGTGCATACAAATTGTTAGGCTATATATATATATATATATATATATATAAAGATATTTTCGACTTTTAAAAATCGGTTTTTGTCTGCTTTTTTGATTTCAGACAACAATACTGCGTATGATGGATGAGGAGGACGGCGTAGTGAATAGACGGCGAAAAACAAAAACATTATCAAAGAAAAGAACTGAACAACGCATACTTTTACAGGGCGACTCGATAGAAGATATATGTTCGTAAATGAAATTTGAATAATAAAACAACAAAAAAAAAGAAAAAGAAAAAGTTGCCCTTCCATCTGTTTAACATCATATCTTGAGATCGTCTTTTTCTAATTTGTTTCCGTCTTTCAACTCACTATACAATGCGATCGAGTAAGAATATATCCATCAGGTTGGATTTTAATAACTTTTTTCATATACGAACAATTAAAGATCTGGTTGGCAAATTTAAATCGTCGCATGAACTTTATTTTTGAATAAGATATGAAGATAGAGGGGGCGGTAAGTGAGTATTTGACTTTATCCGTTACGCGCAATGCTTAGACACTAGGAACTCTCATGATCAGTTTGTGATATAATTTTGGAATCATTTCGTGGATGCGGACTGCGAAACCAATCCATTATGAAAAAGCTGATTAGACTGAGACGATGAAATTGCAGTCGATGGGCAAAACAAAAGTCGATTTCTTTACAGTGTATACGAAAGCAGTAGAGGGTAATAGGATTAAGCTCGCAATAACCTCACGAGCTGTCATTTGACGGGTTTCTTCAAATTATGCCTTTCTTTTGTCTTTATCAGCTCCTAGTGGCTCCTAGGTGCTTCAAAAGCACCGAAATCCCAGTTTTGGGCACTGGCGTTGTGTCCATTCATTACCTCCACAGGTATCCAATAATTTTTTTCTTGCTTGAACATCATTTCGCTAGTAACAGAAGTAAAGTACACTGAAAATGAATCAGTTAAGTTTTTCACGACCCAGTAACAGCTACTATATATAAATATGGCCAAGTATTGCATGTGAATATGATTTTGTTGGGGGTACTCGGAGAGAAATTTCGTTTTTCTTTTTTGAACGGAGCAAAAGTCGATTTCTTTGTAGTATAAAAATATTTTATGAAAGGCAGTAGAATTCAATAAATTTGAACTCTCAACAATTCCACAAGTTATCATTGCTTCAATTAATGCCTTGGTTTTGTCCCTATCAGCTCCTACTTTCTTCTTTCGTACGGTACGGTAATGCAAAAGCACCGAAACCCCAATTTTGGGCACTGACTGGCGTTGTGTGTTCATTCATTGCCTCCATACCGAGCTAGTAATTTTTTCTTGCTTGAACATCATTTCGCTCGTAATAGAAGCAAAGGGTGCTGAAAATGCTGCTTTCGACTTTCCACATTCGAAACTCGGCGAAAAACGAAAACCATTGCGCAGATTCAAAGAAAATTTTTTCCTCCGCAATTTTTTCCTACGATATCCGTTATCAAATACATGAAGACAGTGAGTCGCAAATGTAAACTTCGCAGTGAAAATACGCAATTAAATCCACTGTTCGGAAGAAACGAAAAGACTTTCCGAGCAACCTAATAATTTGTTCTTGCGAGATTTTATGCAAAATTTAAAAATTGCTTTATATAATAATTGTATGGAAAATACATGATGAGGACAAGGAAGGAAGGAAACGGACGATCGTATATAAGCCTCTTCAGACGGCTTTATTTCAATAAAATTCTCTTAATTCCGTTATTGGCTAAAAGTGCAAGTGTATGTTGTGTATTAACGGGGAAATGATTCAAAAGCTTTCCATGGTAGGCATATATGCTTGCGAAGTGAATAAGAGACAGAAAGGAAAGTTCTTTACTGGCAACTATTAATTAATTAATTGCTTTGTTTCGTTTGCCCCCCTAAAGGTCGTGACATTTTGACAACAATTTCATTATCGAGCATTATTCAGCAATATTTAAATAATTCTTGAATGGAAAAAACAGGATAATGTTCAGCTAAAGCCAAGCCACTGATTGACATTTTTCGTCATTTAACAAAACTTTCTGCCTACGGAATAAAACAATTTTGCTTGAATACTATGACACGTTAGCATTTGAATTGCGAAGAGTTTCACTAAAACTCAAAGTCAATTGAAATTGCCTTGAAATTGCTTTGTTTGGAAAGAGTTGTTAACAATATTCTGAATTCTGAAATTACTTCAAATTTATTCCGATTTATAACTCATCACATCATTCTTAATGCCGATTCGTACACCCTACCTACATCGCCATGCAGTACAAAAATGTGTCTTGACATTGCACAGAATTTGCGATAGACCCAAGCCTTTATATTATACCGATCGAAAAGAAGAAGAAGAAGAAGATGGTCGCTAGTTGAGTGAGTACTTCCTTTAACAAAATCGACTTTTTTGCGTGTATTTTTAAAATGAATGTATTTTTAATGACCCATCCAATCCATCGCGAACAAAATAAACTTTCATATGTCGATTGCTGTAGGCCTAAATTGTTTTTTTTATTATCCATTGCGCAAACATATTCATATATTTAATTTGAACATGAAGTTTATGCGACTTCTTCGATTATAGTGGGAAAAATTGATTTATGTGTTCGCTTTAGAGGCGCCGCTGTAAGGTTAGCCACCGGCATATTAATTGGTACGTGCAAGTCCTCATTGTTCTTCATATAGAAATAGGGTTTTATTGAAACATATTTCTATACATACGTATAGAGAGTGCTTCAATAAAAGATGTCGTTTCAAATCAATTACACAATCATGCAGTATGCAGAGTACTCGGCATCACAAGCTTGAACAGGCTTGCACGTCGCCATGACGAAAATAAATGTCGCCTTTTAATTCGGGCGAAAAAAAGTCAATCAACTTTGTTCTGTAACATTCGTTGATGCACTGTGACAGTCGAAAGTGTGTGGGCCGTCAGCCCACAAGATGCACTCAACTGTCACTTATTGCGGTTGGTTGGATAGACTTTTCGAAATATGTGAGAATCTGCGAAAATCTTTATTCGAATATTTTGAGCTCAAAAATCGGTCATGAAATTTAAAACGACATCTCTTATTATCATAGAAGACCCTACATATGCATAAATATTTACAATTGATTCTCGATTGCTGCGTCGCTCAAAGTCCATAAATAATTGATATTGTGACGTAACACATATCAAGCAGTATACCTGCAAGAGAAGAAAACATTAAAAATGTTACACGTTTTGTTTCCTTGATGTTCGCGGCGCAATGTTTACTTACATTCAAAGAGATAACAAAAAAGTCCATTGTGAATATGAAAGCGACAACTGGTTCAAAATTTGCCCTCTCACCAAATGCAAAATTAAAAAAATACGCCAGCTCGGTGACAATATTCGCTACCATTAATATCATCCAGGGTAATAAAAGATTGGAAATTTCCTTTTGTCGTTGTTGTTGTTGTTGTTGTACGAAGATTTAAGGCAAAAGAAATGAAAACATTAAAGAAATTATATTCGTCTTAGACCGGACCTACGAATAACCATTTCTTGATGAGTCTTGTGTACGTTTTTTTATTTTCTAGATGTCAATCAATCAGTCAGTCGGTACGGCGATCGTGTATCGTCTCAAGCACATTACGCATCGTAACTGTGTTAAATCGTATTTTCATATGATTTGGCAGCACTGTTAGGTTATTCGGAGAACCGTTTCGTTTTTTCCGAGCAATGGATTTCATTGCGTATTTTCACTGCGAAGCTTACATTTACGACTTACTGTCTTCATGTATTTGATAACGGATATCGTAATGCTTGCGGAGGAAAAAATTTTCTTTGAATCTGCGCAACGGTTTTCGTTTTTCGCCGAGTTTCGAATGTGGAAAGTCGAAAGCAGCATTTTCAGCACCCTTTGCTTCTATCACGAGCGAAATGATGTTCAAGCAAGAAAAAATTACTAGCTCGGTATGGAGGCAATGAATGAACACACAACGCCAGTCAGTGCCCAAAATTGGGGTTTCGGTGCTTTTGCATTACCGTACCGTACGAAAGAAGAAAGTAGGAGCTGATAGGGACAAAACCAAGGCATTAATTGAAGCAATGATAACTCGTGGAATTGTTGAGAGTTCAAATTTATTGAATTCTACTGCCTTTGATAAAATATTTTTATACTATAAAGAAATCGACTTTTGCTCCGTCCAAAAAAGAAAAACGAAATTTCTCTCCGAGTACCCCCAACAAAATCATATTCACATACAATACTTGGCCATATTTATATATAGTAACTGTTACTGGGTCGTGAAAAACTCAGCTGATTTTTGTATTGAGCCCAAAAATTTCGAGGCGAACTCAAAGTTTTTGGTCTAAAGTTCTATAATTTTGCTGCTGTTAGAGTGAGAAAAATCAAGTTTTTGTTCATTTCGGTCGAGCTGATAATTATTTTTCCGCACTTAGCCTGATGAGACAGTTCTACGTAAGTTTTACACAAACAGACCGCCAGGTAAGACAAACTCAGTGCCGTTATTCATGCTAGTCGGGAATATTTTATATATATGAATGCATATGAAGTCGTACAAGTTCAAGCGGTGCATTCATAAGCAAATCATTTTCATTCTCCAAGTTGATATATGCGATCAAATCAGTTGCTTTCCTTCTTCTTGAGTCCAAACATGCAACGGATGTGCTTCCATTTTTTATGCAATGCCGTATATCCGATATATGCAATATATCAGCTGTGTGGACGGATGAAAGAACTTATCAAAATTACCTTAATTAAGCCGCATATCATGACAGCTGAAGATATCACTAGGCCCACGGAACATATAAGAACTGCGATATTGAATCCGAATTGCACTGCAAGTAGATATATATAGCATATCTTTGGATTGCTATTATTCATAATATTTTGGAACGATATTTACATTCGCCAACGGTTCCCTTTTCGATAATCGTCTCACTGCGAGGTCGCTTTCGTTCGCCCATTAGATATTCCCACTCATCGCATATGAATGCCAGCAGAACTAGACTGGATATGCTAAAGTAGACCTATTGTACAATGTCGAGAATAACGAAATGAAATAAACTTTAATCGGACTTTAAATGTACTCTCTCTCTTCCCATCAAAGCAAACATATTCAACGATGGTCATTATATATAGTTTTTCCCCATTACTAGTCATTATTGGGACTTAGATTGTCTTTAAGTAGATAAAAAAATGTTTTTTTACCAACAGGTGAGCAGAGCTAAACCTGGCTGAATTGTTCTTAAAAATGGAGTAATTAAGTGTGCAACGTACGTTAAATGTACATTGTATTCGCGATAAAAAACATTCTATGTATTGTTAAAAAAAAAAAAAAAAAATTTATTCACTCTTCAGGGAGCGCAATAGCGTAGCGTTCTTGCTTTGAAGTTTAATTAAATCTTATTAAAGGACAATAAACGTTAATAAAATTTTATTAAAGCAAAAAGGACGTCAATAATGCTTCAATACAATACAAAAACAATAATAGAATAATTTAAAGTGAAAAGAAGCGAATATTAATTGAAGGCAAACTTCATAACTTTAAAGCTTCACCGTATTGGTCTCTGCTTTCTTTCTACAACCAGTCCGTCAGAGGATGTCTTCTAGACATGCGGGCACGGTGGTGATCAGGAAAGGGATATAGGACGAATGGGATGAGACAGTAGAGTAGTGTTTGTGAGCGTTTGACTTGAAAATGGCGACATCAAGTATGACGGGAAAGACCACCGTTGGTTGGTTGTTCCAAAGACGAGCAGTACGGTGAAGAAACAACGAGTCGCGGTAATGTGTTGCGCGGTGTAGGCGCAAGTAACTCTAGGAGAAGTAAATGGAAACGCTGAGAACGACGTGCAGCCCCGTTGAAGGATTTCATTGGTGGACATAATTCTTTTAACTCTGTAGAACACTTCCCCTGTATGCACCTATACAAGCGCAAACTCAATCCATCTTACGGCGATATTTAACGGCAACGAGAGTTTCAGATATGGTGTCGTTACCCATGAGTGCCTCAGCCTTTCGTTGTATGCGGTCGAGTACCTCCAAGTAACGTTTGGAGACTCCCGCCCACCACCGCCATGCGAGTTGTACTCTAATTTTGCCCGAATATAGAGGGCGTAAATGGTGCGGATATCGGCTGGAGTTTAAATATTTTTTGCCTCCGCTTTAAAAAACCTAAGCCCTTGACATCGTGACACCATCAAAAGAGAGGTGTTTTCCTATGCGTTGGGAGACAATTTTGGGTTTTTGGTGGCATTAAAGGGTAGTCGATTTAACCGCCCCCATTCGAATATTTTTATGGGATGTGGACTTAGCGTGTCATTCATCATGCAACCTTTGTTCTGTATCCCGTTGCTGCATGCTCTCTTACTGAAGGAAAACGAATGATACAAGATGCTGTCGTCTGCAAACGACTAGATAGAGGTCTTCGTTATGCACACGAGGTCATAAATTAACGCAAGGCAGCGAGAAGGAGAAAGAACAAAGCCTTATGGTGTGCAGGCATTTAAATAAAAATCATTATATAGTGGTACTCACTATACTTACTCGCTAAGATATAGTAACTAATGGTCTCCAAATCTTCCCAGCTTTTTTCTACACGTAACACGCAAATTTTAAACACAATCTCCAATGAAAAAGGTTAGGAATTGTTAAAAAATTTCTTAAATAAATTTAACCGTTTGTGAGACACTGTTACGCGAGTGTTCCACCCCAGTGCTGTGTATAGTTTTCGCTAATTAATTACGTAGTCACCCTGAGCTTCTAATTCAGTGAACCTTCAATATTCGACGGAGCCGTATCAAGTAATTATGACACTTATTCGATTATCTTCATCGATTATATTGATGTCAGCATTTAAGTCGAAATGACGCCTGCTGAGCGGCCTTCCATATAGAGTCTTTGGGACATCGGTTGTTCCATTTTGTCGATGTGTTTGTCTTTTGCAATTGTTGAAAATTGATTAGAACGGGGCAAGTTAAATGTAGTTCCTCCGCCTATTTGCAACATTTCGTAATAGACCGAAGAAATGTTGCTTTTCACCCAAATTTAAACCCCTTTTTATTCTAAATCCTTATTTAGCTTATTTTACTGTCAGCGCAGAAATTTCCAATGGGTATTTTGGGCCTTTCCCTATATCGGATCGGGTTGAATTTTCGCGAACACTATGCCTTCCGCGGGCGATGTAAATCGGTATAGCAGCCCGCTGGCCACTACAAGGGCATCGGTTATCTTTTGTTTTAATGGTAAAGATTTTGGAGAGTCTGAGTCAATAATGCTAATTCTACATTAAATATAAAGTAAAGTGGCTTTGAAGAATAACATGCTTCGGCAGCGTTAAGCGAAAAAAGAAAGTGAAACAGAAACTTTTCTAAAAAAGAAAACAAAAATCCGACTCAAGTCACTGAGTCGCACTGGGGTCAAATTTTGTGATTGCAAAAAATAAGAAGAAGCAAAAAAGAAGAAGAAATGTTCTTAAATAATTCTTAAATAGTCAAACGTTTAGAAAAATCGAAAATCTAACGCATTAATATATTAAGCGCCCCAAGCCTTTATGAATAGTCCCACAAAGTGAACTAAGACTAAATTTATTGTTCATCTCTTAGTTCATTTAAATAAAAACTTATTAACAAAAAATTTTTCCTTTTTATACAGTATTCTCCCTTTTTCTTCCTTTTTATACTCGCGATCTGTTCGGTAAAACTTTCGTCCCTTCACCGTAGAATTCCATAACTAAGTCTGTCATACGTGTACTAATCGTTGTGAACGATTATGTGAAACTCGATTCTTCTTCTTGTTTTTAATAATTTGCCTCTAATAACCGATTAAAAGGTTCGGCTCAGAGACCTTAAGAGACCAATAGGTCGATAAGGATTGACATCATATAGTGGTTGACATCATGTGGTTTAAGAGCAATAACAACTTTAGCTATTAGTTTGATGCATGACTTAGTTTTGCAATCGAAAGATCAGATTCCTTCGAGGAGGTCTATTTATTGTAAAGCTATATATTCGATGTGATCCAAACGTGTGGGCTTTCTTGAACGTGTGAAACTTGTGTGATGCCAATCCAGGCTTTGTCATCGTTCATGTACGGCTTCATTCATTTTTAAGTACGAGTTTTTGTTTTTTCGGCACATTACTGTCATATGTGCTCCATCTTTCATTGTCCCGTTATCTATCCAAATCTCTATCCAAATGGTGGGATTTCGTTGCTCCCGTACATTTTCGAAATGTCAAGATTACTTTTGCATCCAAATTTATGAAAATGTTTCAAAATCGTATTTGGATCAAGAAATCCTTCCGCTATCCTTCTAAAGCGGAGACGGGCACTACTACTACTTGGGTGCTTCTACCGTCTATAGGCAACACAAATTTTTTCATTTATTTTTGTAAGCCCGGTAAGCGTAGTTGTCGTAAGCGAAATGCTTGGCGATTTTTTTTGAAATTACGGTTCATGTTTGGAACGTAACATACTTTTCATCGAGTTAACAAATGTGAAATAAATGTGTTTTTTTTTTCCTAATTATTTATGACATCCGTTACACGAGTTCTTGTGTGGCATCATAGGATTAGGATTGCAAAGGTATCTTCGATGAAAAACATCATGACATTTTCGTTTACTTACGCTCTAGACAAGCTCTCTATGTAGTTAGTTTGATGCTTTTAGAAATTTCACATCACACAATGAAAAATGTGATGAGAAACCACAGCAGCTAAAAATATACTGAATCCGTTCATACACTGCATGCATTCACTTTTTTCGCGGTAATTTCCAAAAAAAAAAGAAAAAAAACAAAACAAAATTTATGATGATGTCTTTTAGGCGCATCTCTAAAATTATGTGTTCCCTATACATATATGCACTGAACATAGTTTTAGTTGTGGGCAAAAAGAAATTCTGGGATTCGAATATTTTACTCTCATCGTTATATCGTTAATGAAATGTGGCTGATCGCGTCCGAACTCGCCTTCTCTTCAAGCCGAAATATGATTGTTTGAAATCTTGTAAATGTTTTCCTTTTCTTTTCTCGCTTCATTCATAAAATGTTGTAAGTGACAACAACAAAATCAAGAAGCCAGATAATCTTGATTAGTTCAAGTAGTATAGCTACAGCACTAAAATGTGCTGGCCCCGCTGCCACCGCGCGCACTCCCACGCGCAAAAAAAAAAAAAAAAAAACCCGAAACTATGATCAGTAAATGTGCGACAAATACAAGTTTGGCACAAATATTTAATGGATCCATAGAAAAAAAAAAAATTCCATAAAAATTTGATTTGAATCGACAGATTTCTTATTTAGTATATATCTGATAAAAGAGTAAGTTAGGTTAAGGTATCGCTTTAAGGCAAACATAAGAATTTAGCATTTTTTTTATCAATTATTTACCATCGTGTAAATGGCGCTGGCCACACTGCCGCGCCACACGTTGTTCCAGAAACAACATGAATCTAATATGGCCATAATGCGACCATTCATTGATTAACAACAGTTCTTATTCTTCTTCTTCTTCTTCTTTTTTTTTCTTTCTTTTCCTGATTCAACTGATCACTGCACCCATAAGCGAAGCGAAGAACTCTTTTATCAAATCATGAATTTTTAAAGAGACTACTTCTGACTTTCGTGTTTCGCGGTTAAAAGGATACTGACCCTAAGGACTTGTTCTTTCACTAATAACACCATTCATTTTGAAATGAAAAGCATTGTGCTGCACGAGCGCATGCGTTTCTTTTGAGAGCTTTTAAAACTCTTTAAATTAGTTACATTTCAAAATTGAAATATTTAAAGCACATGGCATATAAAATCGTGGAAACATTATTATCTTTAGTGGATCTCTTTGCCAAAAAAAAAAATAAAAATTTTTCTTAAATAAAAAATTCCCATTACTTTTTGGACAAAACGTATACTCGCATGCCAGAAATATGATGTTTCTGTTATGATATAAGTTTACCTTAACTTGTCTTCCAACACAATCTTCAATTTATCTTTTCCCGTCAATTATTGTCTATGTTCTTGGTGTAAAAATTTCACCGAGAGCACTCGGAGAAAGTCTAGAAGTATTTCTTTTTTTTTTTTTTTGTTATTTAATCAGCCAGTGTGGGTGCTGGTTAACAGGGAAAAGGTCATCTTGCTGCAACAACTGTCAAAATATGTCGGGCTAATGCATTAGATACGTAAACGGTTTTTGCAAATCTTCCCAACATCCACACCACGATTGCAACGCTGTTTTCTTACTTAAGCGTCATTTTCCTTAGAATTTCATAGTGGCGACCGTTCAAATTTGAAGAAGTTGTTGTTTCACTCATCATCATTCATCGTAGGCAAACGCAATGTGCCGATACTAAGTTCCTTATCACGTCGACAAAGGCAACATATTCGAGGGACTTATGATACATTTTACCAACCGTTCCTTTGCTGAACAATTCGCTAAGCATTTAGTAAATTGATGGTAATATCGATATAAGAAATTTAGTGCTGCAAAGGCCTTTTACCAAAAAATCAATTCTAAGATGAAAGCGGTCAAGCCGTTTAACGTATGGTTATTAATTCCCGATACTTTCGTACTCGAATGTTATTTTTTGTCTCTCTTTTTTCTGCCCACAAGAGCAGCAGTGAGTATATATGGGGGCTTTGCAGCGATCCCACAAATTATATGCATTCTTGACTAATGCGAAATTTTGAATCGATCTACCCATGTCTTTCCGTCTGTGTGTCAAGACTCTGCCCTGCTCGCCAAATTTAAGATATCAAAAGCAAATTTGGACAAAAATATTGCAACTTCTTGCAAACAGGTCGGTACGGAAAATGGGTCAAAATCGATCGAAAGACACGCCTACAGTAAAGCGTAAAATGAAAGCATCCGTATTTCTCTAAAAAAAAGTTCATACGTTTTGGATTATTACTCTTGTATTATGGAATAAAAAGAAGAAATTTTCTGCATTTCCAGGACCTTTCGTGAGTTCACGGCGTTATAAGCGAAAAAATTCTCATTTTTTTCATTTTACTTTGAACAAAATTTTCCTAATTCCTTAAGTCCGTCGAAAACTCCTTAATACTAAAGTAAGAATAATATCTTGCGGGAAAACCTTGACACACTATCTTATCACGTTGCGGGGGGATAAAATTGTGATTGGTATGATAACATGAATGTTGGTGGGTGTAGAAAATTCGGTCCCAGCCGAATCTAATTATCTTACTTGTTGCTATACGAATTTCTTTTTTCCTCGAATTGCATTGTTTTCTGTCTACATGCTTGAAACAATTAAATGATAATTGACTAACAAATAAATGCATCATTTGCCAAATCGAGTAACTTCATTTTCTGAACTTTATTAAATTTTAATATCAACGCACTTCACTAGCTCCTTAGCCTTTTATGCTCTGCAAAGGATCAATTTTCGTAAAATTCGTTCTTAAGGTAGGATCCAAAAAATAGGCCAAGTTGGTCCAAATATGGCACAATTAATTTTTTTATCCTAAATTACATTGCATTGAAAATTATAACTTTTTTTTGTAGTATGAACTTTAGTTTTCGTTGTAGGAGTGTATGAGAAGGTGTTCAAAAATTGCCCCAGCCGGTCCAAAGTTTTCCAATACCAATTTAGAATGCCTGCAATTTTACTACTTGCAATTTTTTTCGATATACTCGACTTTTCAGAATAGGTCGTGACATGGGGTGTGATCGAAAAAGTGGACCGATCCGAACCGCTCAGAACATGTCATTGTACCAAATTTCATCGAAATTCTCAAAAATTGCGACCTGTAGCTTGAATACAAATTTACATGGCGAGATATCAGATGGACAGATGGACAGATGGACAGATGGACAGACGGAGAGACAGGCTTAGATAAATTCAGATTATGATTCTGGATCGATTCGTATAATAAAAGGTGGGTCCATCTTATGTCCTTCGGTGTGTTACATACGATCGTACTAAGTTAATATACCCTTTATCACAAGTGGTCTAAGGTATAATTACTAATCTATTCATTCCACGCATGCATCGGACAAGGCAGATGTATTAAAACTGTAGTAAGAGTATTGAAATTGCTTGAAAGTACAGAAATACAAGACGCATCAGTTCGAAATGAGATTTCTGGTAAGTGGACACAGTTACCTGGCAAATGATGCAGGATTTGCATTCATTAGAACATTTCACCAGATGACTGGTATAATATAATAGAAATTTGTAAAAAGAAAGGATCATTTCATACGGTTTACAGAGTTAACAGTAAATTGTCTGCAAAAGGCTTTGGTTAAAATTCGAAAAATCATAACCTCATCGCATACACTTCATGTGAAACGAAGAGACGGAATTTAATGTGTAGTAGGTAGACCGAAGGAAGGTAGGTATCCGAAAACTGTAGACCAGCATTTATTGCATCCAACAAGACAAGAGAACAGAGACAAGAGAAACGGGGAAAGATATGATGGACTTGTTGAAAATCATTCCTTCTCTTAAAAGCGAGTACTTTAACAAAACTTTAAGGAGAAACTTTAAGGAGCTCAAATACAGGTAACGAGGAAGACATCATTTCCATTTCCGATGAATCGAAATTGAACAAAGTATAGAACAGTTGTTACTCATGTTATTACTAAGATCTTTATATATATATATATATATCTTTATATATATCTTTAATACGACATTTATTTACACATAAAGAGATTTTTCCGCAATAAAAAAAATTCTTCGAAAACTGTATTTGCATTAATTATTTTGCTCTCGTTTGCCATTAACGCGATTAACTCTGTTAATAATAAAAAAAACTGTAGAGTAACAATAACTCAACTTGTTCTTTAAAAGAGTTAATCGATTTGGCAAGCGAGGCATCCAAAGAGACTTTTATGCAAATCAAGTATCACAATATCAACACCTTCACGGGAGCAAACGGCATAATTAATTGATGTATTTTTCGATGGTCTGTCGATCGACTTACAATATATTCCCTAATATTTCCCTTACTGTCTATATGTTGTACGAGAAAAATTATTATGACTATAGTTTATGTGGTTTCCTAAAATGTATTGTGGGGCGTTGTAAAAAACCGAAAAAACAAACAAAAAACAAAAACAAAAAACAAAAAACAAAAAACATACTTCCACTCTTCGCTGATGGATGAAAAACGCAAAGCAAAACTTTCGTTTCGCTTTAAGCTAATGAATAAAAGCCAACAACAACAATTGAGAGATGGAATGCAAAAATTTTATTATTTCACTTTCCATTACCGTGCAATTAAATAAATATCTGGCAGTGTTGTATAAATACTTTAGCTCGGAGTTGTAAACTGCATTGGGTTCGGAATTATTGCTCAAAAGAATTCTTTCACGGGTGGCCATAGAGATGATTGTAAGTTGATGGATAAAAAGTTTTCACATCACTTCTGATATAGGCTTTATTAAGTTCAGGCGGGTGTCTGCAACTAATAAAACGGACTTAAGACCAACATTTTATCATCCACCATCCACCGATTCTGAGTTATTTTCTGAATCGATCTAAGCTTGTCTGTTTGTCTGTCTTTATCTGTGTTTAACTGCAAGTCGCAACATTTGCATTTATATGGACGAGAGCATGGTACGCTGGCAGTCTTCTAAGCCAATATGAACGCCATTTTGGTATCGCTTCTTATATAACTTATCTTATTTTGAAAGGCGTTGAGTAACAATATTCCCATATATTGCATTGAAGTGAAAAAGTGTGAAGCAGGCGGTCCAAATTTTTTTGCGATATGTAGACAACTATGTAGACAACAAAAGGGTTTAATTTTCAAAATTCCGTAAAAGCAATTTGGCATTAAAATGGATTGTAGGTGAATAGGTTCGTCGTTTAGACCCCACCCAATGTAATAGTTATAGTGAATTATATTATATATGGTAATAAAGTTTAGTTTTAAATTTATGAAAAATAATAATGAAATTAAATTCATTAGATCGGGCTGGATCATTACGTTACGTTAGTTCAAAGTTTCATCGCACACCAATTATTCTATTATCACGATAATGCTCGATCTTGTTCGATTATAATAATATTTTTATTTATTGAAATATCTATGTCATCATGTAAGAGTGACATGGAGATCTGCATTCTATTCATATGTCGGGTACTGTCGGGACAAACTCGAACGAAAAATTCATACTAATTAGCAATGCTTTTGGATATGATGAGACATAGGCCAGGTATTGTCGTTGTTTTTGCTAAATAGCAATTACGAGAACGATATCGTAAATTGTTGCCACAGCAAATAGAATTAAGATTCCATTCCAATTTGAATTTTTTAATTGGAAAACCTCTCAAGCACCTCGAATGCTTCCTCCACCTATTTCCAATAGGTGTCTGCAAGTAAACGTCTAAAAAAATTGCAAAAAGAATCCAATAACAATAATGCGTAAGACTGGATGGAAATTTGTTGAAGAAATCCGATTATTTTGGCAGACATTTTTCAATCAAATTTTAATACCCTACACCATTTGTAATACGGGTGATATTAAGTTTAAGCAGATCTGCGGAACATCGGAAATTCCTTATATGAAAATAAAATTAAAATTTTCAGACATTTGCGCGACAAAAATCGCTACGTAATACTATTTCGGTGTTTTAAATTCATCCGAGAAAATCAGTTCGGTTGGGGTAATTTTTTTAGCCTCCTGCGATACAACATTTCTTACAAAAATTGAATCTTTATATAGAAAAAAAAGTCTCATTTTCATTATTTCTTTGTGAAAATAATGGCTCATAATAATAATAATAATAATAATAATAATAATAATAATTTGACATTAAATTTAATTACGCCAGTTGACGATTTCGGCATCGTTTAATATGAGGGCCTTCATAGACAGTCTGCCGATATATAAATAAAATGTAAAATTTTTAATGTATTAGCAACCAAATAAATGGGTAACTGCAATAGGGCATCTAATGGTCGGCTATGTTTCTTCATTATTGTGTTTGTGGACTATAAAGTGAATCGTTTTATATTATTATAATATACTTAACAAATCTCTTAAATAATAAGGTAATAAAAAATTCATTGTTATGAATACGTATCGCAAACAATAGAGTCTTAAATTGTGAATGTGTGTGTTGGTCACTTTTGATAAGAAAAATTGACCTATTTTTTAAGGCAGTGAGAGCGAGAGTGAGGCAACGTAACTTCGATTCATTGTACAGAAAAGCAATGACAGTTGCTCAGCTTTACGTTCGATACTTTGAATGCAACGCTGTTTTAGAGCAAGGCTGAAAACGATATGGCGCAATAGGATGATGTTAGAATCGAAAGCGATGCATGAGTAGCCGTGTAGTTGAGGATCGCGATTACCACCAAGTCAGTGCGGTAGAATTTACTTTAGTTGTAGCTACAGTGAGTGCTCAGTAGATGCCGATCGAGCATACACTCATTAGGCTGCAGCCACAAGCATCCTATTCCTCTGTTTTTTTCCACATGTCTCTCGGAACGTCATCGCATCGCACGGCTAGAGAATACCCCTGAGTGATTGGTCACATCAGAGAAAAACGCTGTAAGCTTGAAGCCGGTATTCCCTATCATTTACCTGGACTAAGAAAATGGGTGATGCGATTTTTGTAACTTTGAAGAGAGAAAGTCGACTTTAGTTCGGCTTGAAGGTTTCTCGTGACTCTTGTTGATGTTAGTTACAAAATTGCATCGTTAATCTATTATTAAAGTTTCGATTGAATTTAATTTAGCTCTCGCCGTGAATTAAACACAACTAATGTAAGGAAATTCTTAGGATTTGGGTTAAAGTGAATCTCGTACACTCAACTAAAATTGGCATTCATGCCCCGTTTTCACTTATCCAATATATTATCTATTTTCGAATATTTTTGTCATGTGTAAAGGAGTAAATCTAGAGACTTAATAGGGGCTAGATTTACTTCGACTTATCTAGACTTGTCTAGACTTGTTTTCTATAAAATATTTTCATTCATTTTTTTAATCATAATTTGAGTTAAATCGGTTTGCTTTCTCTCTTCCAGTTAACATAATCGTTGGTAATATATTTTCATAAATATTTTCACTTGCAATTCGCATACCTTTTGAAAGCTATTAATACATCTGATATCTAAGTGTTACAAGCGTTCCGTATTTTGTAATATAATCTCTTGATATAGAGAGAGAGTATCACACTTTGATAAGATATGCCTAACTTTAAATCGTTTTGTAAGCATTGGTAACTCTAACACTTATGTAAGTAAAATTCATTTCAGTTCGTCCGGCGATTGCATGGCATAGAGAAGTAAGTGCGTAGAAAGTAGTTCGAAGTGTGTTGTCGAAAGAAACTTTAGCTTTAAGAAATTGAATTTTGAGAAATGTGCCTAAATATCTAACGTTGAATGAAATGTAGAAGAGAATCGACAAACTTCGCTGACTTGAAAAAAAAAAAAAAAAAAAGCGAAAATACAAAAACACAAAAGCATTCAAGTCTGTTATCAGCAAACTGACAAACTGATACTTTTATCACAATTACTGTGAGAAACAAAGTAAAGCCGAAAAATAACCGCCGCACAGATAGCCGGTTGTTTGTTTACAAATCGATATATAACTTGGCTTAGCAGCAAGTCGCTCAGTTTGCAGTGTTCGAGTGAAAAAGAAAAAACAAAAAAAAATAAGAAGAAAATGACAGATTGCAGCAATGCTAAGACCGCCATCTGTGTACTACCTCATGAAATAAATGGAAAACATCGCTTGTTCCCCCGCATTAAAAACTTGCAGCATTATTATCGTCAACATTTCGCAAGAGAACCAGAATTTTTTGTATGTGTCCCAGGAAGGTAATATCACATTCCGATCATCATAATTCTTAATACATTACGCGTTTGCAAAAGTTTTGATCATTTTTTCACTTGAAAAAGGCATTTATTGCGAAAAATTTATCCTGTGTATTAATATTAAATCAAAATAATTTCCGCCATTATCTACAACATTTTGCAATATTTTTGGCAAGATGGCGATATCATGTTGAAAGAACTTGCATTGGCTTGACAGCCATTCCCCCATCCACCGACCAATTTTCGCGCTTTAACTTTGCGAATCCGATTGCCAACCAAGCCATGCAGCACCGATCTGAGTAAGTGGTAATCAAGAGTCGCCATGTCTCATGAGTACGCCGGGTGAAGCAGAATTTCCCATTCGAGGTGCAATAGCTCGTATCCTGGACAACTCTTGCAACAAATGAACAAAATGGCATTTTCGGCCATTTTGCAAGGAAGCCGTTTTCCCTCCCTTTAACTCGCTTCCGCATCGCATGTAAACGTCTAGAAACAAGTGATTCGTCGACTGCTAAGCTGGTCGAAAGTTCTTCGAGAGTTTCGACCAATAAGTCTTGCAATTCATTGTCCTCGAAGTTTTTTGTTCCTCCAGGGGTGTTTTTTGTCGTTAACAGCGAAATCACTACTACTTGGACCCTTGAAACGGATTGGAATATGACGGAGCAGCGTCACCATAAACTTCTAAGAGTGTAGGGGTTATAAAGTCTCGTCCACGCAGGATTCCCTCTTGGTGCACCTGACTTTTCCTGGCTTCAAAAAGCCAAATTTTCTTTCCTGGCCAGAGGAGACCCTAAATAAGATGAGAGCTAAGATTAATGCAGTATCAGGAATTGAATTCGATCTTCTTTATTGATCATCTCTTATTCATAATTATTTTCTAGCTAAATTATTTTCCTACTTGTTTATGAATAAATTACTTACGGCTGTAATCGGCATAAATGCCTTAGTGTGTCGTATTTTGTTGTTTTATTCTGTTAATAAATTTTTGCTTATTATTATAATTTGTGACCCACTTCAAGTCGACGCACATCTGTCACAATATGCAGTCACACTACGAAAGCGTTTAGTGGGCATCGCCACCAGATATCAAGCAAACTAAACAACAACAAAAATGGATGTCGAAAATGCAATTTTGAGCTTCGATCAATCAGTCCAAGCCACCGAATTCACACGTCATGTACGCGGGCATTTTTCCACTTCTTTATCATTTTCACTTGTAGAAGTCGCTGATCAAAATTTTTGCAAACCCCTAATAGTAATTATTGATATTCGCATATATGTATATCATGTTCAATTCGCATCTATTTCTAGCAACGTGTAATGCGTAATCATTGTTGTTCTTACTCTAAAAGTAATTTATTATTAATTTTAACCATAAGTTTATGCATATATTTATATTATTAAGATAATATAACAACAACATCGACCTGAAATAGCCATTTAAAATAACTGCTAACATGCTTGCATGCAATAAATCATAGATGGCGTAAAAAGCTGCTTATGTTCCTTTTGGTTCGCGCTTTTACTACAATATAGTTTTCCATTTCAACAACCAACGGATGAAGCGCAATAGCGTAAGCGATTTGTCGTTTATCGGTTAAAACAATCAAAAACTAGATATAAAAAGTGCCATAAAATATAAATACATATATATATATATATATATATATAGCTTTCATTAACTCCTTAACCGACAATTTATTTTCAGTCAGCACTGCTCTGGCGATTTAATTTTTTTTTAATTTTAAGCGGAGGGATTGATATAGAAACTTACTTACGGCTTTGTTGCTCAAACAAATAATTTGTTATTATTAAAAATAATATTTGTTGTCACACATTTATATGAATGTTTATTGTTATATATAAAAATATATAATAATAAAATAAAAAAAATAAATAAAACAAAATATATAATAATATATATAAAGTGTCGGTTAGCGCTTCATTAACGTTTACCAAAAATATTACGATTCTATATAGTATTTAAACGAAAGTAAGTACGTATTTCAACAACAACACATATTGTAACAAACAATATAAACGTATATATATATATATATATATATTTATCCTAACTTATATTCGGGTCAATTTTAAAGTACTAATAAGGTTCAAGTATGTATAGTACTTCTCTCTGCAGTGCTATTTGCCATCGTTTGCATGGCCAGCTTGTTTCACTCCTTATGAAAATATATAACAACTTCTGTAGACGGGTTATCGCTAATAAAATAACCGCTTACTTGTACTTCACGTCGTGTTGTGAACTTGTTGTTTACTTTACGCGATAATGGCTGCATAGATTTATGCAAATTACATTCTAACGGTAACTAGAAGCATGCACCCAAGTAAATCAAAGCAATAGACTCGACTATGACGTAACGCATACTTCTCTCATAGAAAGCATCAAACCTCAGTAATTTCTGGCGAGTTCAGCTCGTCATTGCACATGTCATTGTTCAGGCGAGTTTATGCCGAGCTGGACTCGTCATTTCCGGGGTCAAGGGGTCAATTTAATAACATGCAATACTTCCATAGTCCGTTTTTAAATCGCTTACTCTGTGTATCATAAAAATGTGAAAACATTCATTTACTTTCATTCATTCATTCATTTCGCGTATAAGTTTGCGAGAACTCTCGCGATTAAAATTATTTAGATAGATTTGTACGCGATATATCTTGCGGTAAGTTTGTGTGAATGTATGCAAACAAAAGCGATCAGAGTAACTTTCTGAATCATTTTTAAAGGCAGCATGACTCTAATAGAACGACGACGAGAACAGCGATTCTCTTGGAAGACGTCTTTGCGATTGAAGAAAAGATAGTAAAATATTCTAGGAAATTATAGGCATAACAGTAATTCTATACTTGGTTTCATAATGAAATGCAAACCTTTTTCCAGACAGAAGCATTGAAAGCTTTCCAATTGCTCTCATATCTCGATCATACTGCGAAAGCCTTATATTTACTCGACGAAGTCACGTTAACGTATTTTTATTCGGGAAGACTTTCAAACGCACATAAATACATTCGAAAAATATCTGTTGATTTATTAAAGAGGCACAGAAATCATCAGGTTAGATAGTGAGGCTGAAACTTTCCAGCGGAGACAGATATGATGATCCGGGCGCTCCTCTACGCTTTCTGAAAAAGGAAAACATTACTTTTGCACATTAAATCAATTTTCTGCATATTCTAAAAGGCCGAACACATAAGTTGCTAAAACACTTATAGTCACTTATAGGCATCCCTTAAGTACGTCTGCCCGTCTATCCGCTGTCTATCTATTTGTTTATTTTTTTGTCCATCCTTCAGGGTGCAATTTTTGATATATTTAAGTGATGTTTGGCACGTTGGAGTGTTTTTTCTTTCTTTTTTTTTTTTCAACAACAAGCGCTATTGAGAACGACTTGGAACGGAAGACCTAATTTAAAGGAGATATATTCTCGAAGAAAATCGCTAAAAATTCCCATTTTGGAGAAATACAATGTAAGCGGAAAATGTGGAGGGGCTTACATCACTTTTTTGGTATTCCAACACATAAACGTTCTCAGTGTCAAGATTTAATTTTTAGTATTTTATGATAAAAATCGGTACAACACAATAATTTGATTTGATTTACCTGGGATTCCTTATAGTAAGTGTGGCCATACACCACTTGTGGCACAGGGTATCTATGTAACACGCAAAAAGGCTTAAGATAGACGCATCTTTTATTATACCGGTCGATTCAGAATCGTTTGCCGAATCTCTCTAAGCCTGTCTGTCTGTTTGATGTCTGTCCATATATATTTATGTTCAAGCTGAACGTCGCAAGTTTTTAGATATTCTGATGAAATTTGGGTACACTGACGTGTTTTGACCCAAGGACGAACGCTATCGAAAATGTTTCGGATCGGTTCACTTTTTCGAATACTCTCCATACATCGCTCTATTTTGAACGTATATATATGTATGTCGGTATTACAGATTGGTGTGAAAATTATGGACCGGCTGTGGCAATTTTTTGAACCTCGTCTTATATAACGAACATTGCTTGGCAAGAACGTCTAATTTTTAGTGCTTAAGATGAAAAATATTAACGATACCAACTTTGGATCATCTCGATCTTTTCTTTGTATGCTACCCTATATAAGGATTTTCACGAAAAAGTGTAGGTTTTAATATTTTATGATGAAAACCGATCCACAATAATAATTTGAATATGAAAATGAATTGTGTTGAATTTTGAACATCTTACGGAAACTTAAGGCTTTAAACAGTTCCATACAATAGCTCCACTTGTTTTTGGTCTATTTATTAAGGATTCTTGGGAAAAGCAAGCTTGCATATGACAGAAGGACATAATTTCTATATTTTATCGCCGAGATAATTGAAGGAGTGTATTACTCGAAACGATGTAGAGTATTCACAGGCGGCCTTACTCTACTACTCCACTCATTACAGAGGGTAGATTAGATATGCATCGAGTACTCAATAAAGTATATATATATATATATACGTATATGTATATTTGTTCAGTTTCGCAAACGGAAACGGCTTAGTCCTGGTGATTTGTCTCTCCGTCCGTCCGTTCGTTAGGCATACATTAGCTGAAAGCAAATTGGTCTCAAATTTGTTTTACTCCTCTTATCAACTTAAGGGCCGAAAAGAAAGAAAATAAATGCACGATCCGATCCGTAATATAGAAGAAAACGAATATAACTTTTTGCTCTTTCCCCTCATTTTGATTACTAAAATTTTTTCTTTTTTTTGTTTCACTAAACTTTTGATACTTTTTTTCTCACTTAGAGTGAACATAATCGGAGAACATGTGGACTATTCCGGCTATCCTGTGCTGCCTATGGCCATCGATCAATGCATGATTTTAGCTGTTGGCGTCGATGAGAACAACAATCTGATAAGTCTACGGAATTCAGAGAATCACAAATATCCGGATTTCGATTGTAAACTGAGCGATATCAAGTAAGGTTTTTCAAAAACAAAAAAAAAAAGCAAAAATATTTCAAAATTTTTGTGATTCAATTTATAGTTAATTTTTTAATTTTCAGAATAAACTTACCACAGACCGGAGGATCTATTTGGTTTAATTATTATTTATGCGGCGTGAAGGGTATTTTTGAAGTTTTAAGCGGCGATCAGAAACTTTACGGCATGACTGTAGCCTTAAGTGGTGATATACCGCCCGCGTCTGGCGTATCGAGTTCAAGTGCCTTGGTTAGTTCAGCTGTCTTAGCGACGGCGAAAGTTCATGGCGTTTGTTTGGATCGCAAACGATTGGCTGGAATTTCGGCTCAATGCGAACGTTATATTGGTACACAGGGTGGCGGTATGGATCAAGCTATCGCTTATTTGGCCAAAGAGGGATGCGCCCAATTTATTGAGTTTTATCCCGAACTGAAAACTACCTCATTACATTTACCTCAGGGAGCTTGCTTTGTCGTGGCGAACAGTTTGACGCAAATCAATAAAGCGACCACTTCAGAATTTAATGAACGCGTAGTCGAATGTCGCTTAGCTTGCCGTTTAATTGCTTTTCAAAAAAAATTCAATAACTGGAAGATGATAACAAAACTTGCTGAACTGCAAGATTTATTAAAATGCGATTTAAGCGATTTGGAGGAGCTCGCGAGGAATCTTTTGAAAAAAGATCATTACACACGTGCCGAGTTGTGTGAGATATTTTCGGTAAATAATAACGAATTCGAGAATGAATTTCTTTACGCGCACACGCATCACATGCAAACATTCAAGTTGAGGCCCAGAGCTTTACATGTAATACAAGGTAACCAATAACATACATATCCACACAATCATTCCCATATAATATTCTTTTCATTTTGAAAAATTTTCATTTAGAATCTTTACGAGTAGAACAATTCCGTAACATTTGCTCTGATGATGGCGTAGAAGAAAAATTGAAAACTTTGTCGCAACTACTGAGGCAATCTCACGATAGCTTAAAAACCCAATTCGAATGCTCTCACGCGAACTTGGATAGGCTGGTCGAGATATCCGATGAATTTGGTGTGGGGGCCAGGCTTACAGGAGCTGGGTAAGTACTGCGCATTTAAAATTGCAAAGACCTTTGTTTCACTTCTCACACGTTTAGATGGGGCGGTTGTATAGTGGCTTTGTGCGACTCCGTGCAAATCTCTCACAAATACATGTCAACTTTAATAGAGAAATACTATTCTGAATTACCTGAGCCGATCTTCAAGGAACTCCAATTAAATGATTTTCAAAATGTCATTTTTGCTACTTGCCCACGTGAAGGCGCCGATATTTTTACTTTGCCTTCATATGTTTGACTTAATCATTTAAAGTCTATTTGTTATTTAATTATTATGTAATTTTTTGAAGTAAGAATACAAAAAGCAAAGCAATTTTAATGAAAAATTTATAGAAAAATGAATGACGGGTGAGAGGAAATAAGCATTGGAAAGTATCGGGAATTGGTTAAGTAAACGGATTGTTTAAGCAAATGGTAAAGTTCGCCTGAGTGGCCGACTAGGCTGGGCATCTCGACTGAACAACTTCAATGGGCGTGGGGGTTCAAATCTTCGAATGCATTGGATTTTTCAATAAAGCCGTTGCTTTAAGACTTTGAATTTATTTCTCTAGTGTTTGGAACTGATATTTGTCTTATGACGGCAGCATCACTAAAAAAGGTGTTCACAGCACAACAATTATCTGATTTCAAAATTATTATCAATTTGTTGAATGGATGCCAGTTGGGAATGGAGGTCAGTTGAGAATTTGTTTAAAATTTTAGATTTTAATTAAAGTTAGCTGTGCGCACGTGGTCAGAATAAGCGGAATGCGTTCCCTAAAACCATGAACGATCTCGCGCGGTACAAAAGCTTTCGTACGAAGGGAAATAGATGAAAAATTTGCCGAGATTCGCATCTCGATCATTATCAAGTTCGAAGGGAAGTGACACTTAAGCATGGATGTTGGGATGATTGTCAATAATCTCAGTGCTACTTGGATATGTAATAGATCAGCTCGACATATTTGGCAGTCGTATGTACAGTCGTACAGTAGTATGATTTCTACCAACAAAAAACCTTTGCTAAACACCATGAAGAAGATGAAGAAGAAAGCGTTTCTAGAGTTTCTCGGTACACTTACATTAATTAATAAGCGAGGTATAAATTGATCATAAGACGAATTGGGATTTTGCAAAAGCTTTCAATTGTTGCTTCAATGATGATTAAAGGAAGATAATGTAAATTCGTTGTAAGAAAAAGAAAAAGAAAGAAACATTTTATTTAAATAACATTTCTGGTATTTTTGATACCAGATACGTTCTGTGTAAAAAGTATTGGGAATCTTTTAATCATCATTTAAAAAGTCTTTTATTTAATATTCTGAAGATATCACGACTTTTTTAAGTAAGTTGTGTCTGCGTTTGAAATGAAATTTCGCTAATCATAGAATCGACAGACGCTCGGAATGGTAGAAATTCCTTTTCGTTGATGAATAACATTTGAGCACATTTCGAATTGAATCGATTAATAAACCGAAACATAACAGTTTGATTGAGTTTTCAATTGTCCAGCGAAACGTTCAATAAATAAACAATTGTAAGAGTGAGAGTCCGCCACTGTAAGATGGGGGTGTACTCGTTTTGTTTTTTTTTTTTTTTTTATTAAGGTAAGTAACACGCAAAAGGAAGCTTCACAGATTCTATTAAGTATATATTTTCTTGATCCGTGTGAAATTCTGAGTTCTGATTCAGCCATGTACGTCCGTCTGTGTGGTGGGTGTTGTTGGCACTCTCCTGGTCGCAAAAATGAAAATATCAACTTCAAATTAGGTGGAAACCTTGAAAGTTTCTGCACGCAGGTGGGCATTGAAAATGGGCCAAAACGGTCGGAGCGGAAGCATGAAATTGAGCGTAAATTGAACACAGCTCAGTTTGTTTTTAACAACAATTTTTGGACATTTTGCTCGTTACTCGGAAATTATTAAAGTTGGAAGGCTGAAATTTTCCACATTAACTTTACGAAGCATTCTAGTCCTAATGGAACCAATCGGTTTTGTCCACACAAAGTTACGAGTAATTAAATTTTATTTTTTCCCCTTTTTCGAGATTTAATGCATAGGACAAACAAGACGGAATGTTTAAAAGTATCTTTCACACTCCCCCAAGTGAAGATATATTATCTGCCTAAAAATGGATTAATCCTGTAACGAAAACGAGTACCGTAGACATCGCAATTAATTTTTTCTTAATAACGCCAGCGATATGGATATCAAATAAAAGAACGTGAAGAGATCGAATGCGAAAAGCATAGTGATGGATATGCGAGATTCGGCTTCCGCCTAATATAACTTTCTTGCATGTTTTGTTTGTTATTCGCAGTGTAGTTGTGAGCGAATTATGACCATTTCCCAAATTGTCCGACAAAAACTCGTGCATTAAGAACTTTATGGAATATATGAGGAGGTACTGGATGGAGGCGAACGAATTCACTCACGGAACGCGCACATCTACGCGTTTAAAATAATAAATGAAACGTCAAGATTCCGTTAAAGTTATGAATATAATTTATTTATTTAATTGAAATTGTTTAGCTACTGACGCTAATGCCCCTTTTAAATATCTTATAATCAAGTTTATGCTTAAGTTATTAGGAATTTAAAATGAAGCGTGGAAAGAACGAAAAAAATAAAAAAGAAAAAAAAAAAAAAAAAAAACAATATTCTTTATTTTTTATAAAATGTTTTTTTTTTTTGCCGCAATTCGTTAACAGTTTTTCCAAGATTTGTCTGTTTGTTAAAGATTTGCTACTTAATGTGCTAAATGAAAATTTTTTTATTTGAATTTTTTTTTTGTTTTTTGTTTTTTGTTTTTTTTTTTTTTAAATTTATTTGTTACGTTATCTAGGCGTACATTGGTGGAGGACATACATACATATGTAAACGCATGCTTTTTATATATGTATATATTATAATAATAATTATAATAATGAAAGAAAAAGCTCAAGTTAAACTAACACTTAATACAATTCGATTGAGTTAATATTTTTATTGTTTCTCTTTATTTTTTTTTTTTTTTATTTATTTTATTTTACAAAGTCAAACATTGCAGGACATCTGCACACAAACAGATATATACATATATATATATATGTACGGATACATATCTGCATGCATGCTTAAGAGTGCAGAACCATATGTTCGTTTATTGGAAAATGTCGACTATATATATATATATATATATATATATATATATATATATATGCATGTATGTATGCATGTATGTATGTACACAAATACAAAGTTATAAATATTTAATTTAATTTAATTTAATTTAATTATTTTTATGCTTAAGCTTTCGCTCTTATGTGAGTATGGATGTAATAAACGGATGATATGCCTCATTTAAGCGAACATACGTTTTGAACGTTTTAACTGATTATTTGTTTTTGTAAACTTATATCTTTCACTTTTTATCTTCCATTTGTTGGTTTTCTTCTCTTTTGTTTTTGTTTTTATTATTTATTTTTTATTTTTTATTTTTTTTTTTTTTTTTAATAAAACTATTTTTATCATTTCTTGTCCGAATCCATTTTACTCTTGTCCAGCGAGGACGAGACCATGCCTCCACCATTCGAAGGATACAATTTTTCCAAGTAGTTTAACGATTCATTCAGGAAAGTCTATAAAACATAATTAAGTTTGTAAAGTAAAGTTTTGCGATATGATTCGCTTGTGCATACTTGAAAGGCATGAAGAACGGCCATTATGGCGGGTGAGCCGAATCCGTGTGTGATCAAAGAGAAATGCGTTAGATGACGTTGCATGGAAGGTTCTAATAGATGTTGGGATCGTGTACCATACTGTGTCGTTCGATCTTGGCTAAGAACTTGCATTAGTTCTTTCGTTATCTGTCACGAAAACCAAAGAGAGAGAGAGAGAGAGAAAGTAATCAGATTATATTTAAATTTTTTAAATTTGTTTTCTCTATATATTTATTACCTGTTGTGAATGCAGTAAAAGTTCTTTCCTACGATACGATTCTTGTGGATCAGTATTGTGTCGGACAATGTATTCGGCAAGCTGTCGGGCTGGGAATTCGGTTTCGCAAACAAAATGAAAATCCTTAGCCAAGTGAGCAGCTTCACCCTCCACCAGCGAGGTCAAGAGAGTAACATTTGCGGCTTTGCGTCTACCGGCGGGCAAATTTAAGCCAATCTTTTCAAGTTTTTCTCTTAAGAGTCGACCGCCATTTTTACTCTTAGCTCTGCATTGTGCAATTAATGTTTAAAAATAAGCAAATCATAAGAAATATGTATATATGTTATTATATATATATGATTATTAGAATTACGGTATTCGTACCGTCTTAGAACTCCGCCTAGTAGCGAGGCATTTAGGCACTCTGGTGGAGATAATCTACGTTGAACTTCAGCAATTGTTACTTTATATTTGGAAGTACTTGATAAGAGACTCAAACGTCCGGGTACAGCACAAAACACTTCGCTTGGCGAACCTGATCCGATGTTTCCGACATCCTTCCCACTTTTCATGCCTTTAAAGAAATTCGTGAAATAAAAATAAAATAATGCATAAATATGATACACACAAACACACACACACACACAAACACACACACACAGGCACACACACACACAGGCACACACATAAACACACACATATATACACATACACATCGACATACGTACAAACACATATCGGAGTATGTTTAACAAATAAACAATGAACCGAATACAAGCGGAATTATTTGTCATAATTATTCCAAGCGAAATATATATCTATATATATAAATATATATATATATATATATAGATGTGTAAGTATGTTTATGCATACAATAGCAGTCAACAGCAGCAACAGCAGGGTTCGTAGATGCACAATCACCGTAATCCTGCCAATTAGAGGCGTTAGATTACACTGCATCATAATAGTATCACGTTGTTATAATCAGCGACAATAACATTAAACTCGCCAAGAAGAGGAACAAATCCATTCAATACAATCAGTACAATGGTTGAGGTGTTTGGTTCTCTGTGAGTTTGAGTTTACGTTTCCGCCTTGAAAACAGCATAACGCAAACAATCATTTTTCGTCTTCGAATATTATGCGCAAATTAAATATTTCGCATTCTAAGCGAGCAACTACAACAACAATTGTTGTTAGCAATTTTCAATCAGGGTTAGAAACCGTTACAGTAACGGATAACATAACTCCGCTGCAATGAATACACTAAGCAAAAATCAAGTCATATTTAAAAAGGAAAAGGAAGAGAGAGAGAGAGAGAGAGAAAGAGAGAGAGGGACGAATAGCGAATAAACGAGTGACCGAAAAATAAAGGATTACAAGTTAGGTTTATAGGATACGTTCTAAGCCAAAGTGAGTTTAAATTGTTTTGCAATAAAACTTTGCGGTAAATTATTACAAAGATGAGGCAAGAAATTAATCAGACAATGATTTTAAAAATTTTCATTTTCAAATTAAATTTCATTCACTAAGGGATATTAGATTACACATACACACACACACACACACACACACACTTTAGAAACTTTAGAAACTCATAAGTGTCGGAGTTGATTTTAATTACGTCTAAGAGCTTAAGCTCTTCGACTATTAAGCCTCGATAATCTGTGGATTCGTTTTGGAAGCGTCCAAAAGAAGGTTTACTTAATCAAGCTACAATTGAATTATTAAAATGTTGCCGGCATATTTGCAGTCATTTGCTTTTTAAGCGCAGAAATTTTTGTTTTTTTTTTTGTTTTTTTATTATTTATTTAATCTGAATAACTATTCTTACGTTCATCTAGCCCAACAGTGGGAAGGAGTTTAGTTATTTTGTTTGGAAATAAGCGATACATATATACACATAAAGCATATTTAACTTATTTCACTATTGTCATTATAATATATAATAATTTAGCCTGAGCTGTATTATGGAATTTTAGTTAAGCAAGAATTGAAAGAATAATAAACTGACTGACTTTTTTTAGATCAAGTTAACTATAATGCCATGAACTTGAATATTGAACTTTAACTTGTTGTTGGTTAAGGTTAAAATTTCATTGATATCTTAAATTCATATTTTATCTAAAACACTTGCATATCAATATGTTTTATAAAAGTCTTACGTCTTCTCTCTCATTCTTTAGATTTTATAAAATGTAAAACGTACTCTATCATGAAGAGAAGTTTGGAAATATTTGATGTGTCGATTTGTGTCAAATTCAGAATCACTTTTGGTCTAGTAGATGTACAATTGCTTATCTGTCCTTCTGTCCCTCTGTCCGCCGGTCTATTGTAAGCATTCTCCTGATCGCAATCATTAAATTATTGGGATTTTCAATCTGCACCATTTAAAAGAAATAACCTTTCGCCATATATCGTACGGATGAGTTATTCAGTATCTGTATAATCGGTTACATTCTTTCAATATTATAAAATATAGAAATTTGATTATCTTTTTCAAGTTAAAGATTCGGTTAGAGTCGAGTACAATTTTCTTATTCGTTTTTTTTTTTTTTTTTTTGAATTACAGTTGATGGTGAAGTGTATGACATGGGTTTGTGGGTAAGATAACAATTTGCATTAAAAAATTCGGACGCAAGACTCCCAAGCCTATGAAGTCAATTATATATCAAAAAGAGTCAAAAGATAGCCCTGGACACGCTTCCAGTAGTCGATTAGGACAATTTATTAGATAGGATATATAGATATATAGGATAGGATAGGATATATATATATATATATATGATGGACAGTGTGACTGACAGTTGTTATAATTTGCTACTAATTGAGAAATAATAGTGAAAATTTTTTGTTTTTTTTTTCTAGTTATGTTTCACTGTTGTCAGGGCAACCATATCCTTGGACCGGCCGGATCTTTTATGGCATTTCATTTAAAAAACTTACTCAGCAATATTCCTCTTCAGATTTTTGCTTTTTGTTTTTTGATCATAGGACAATAGATGGGCGGGCAGACAAATTCTACGATCTCTACGAAGTTTCTATGTAATGAAAAACATTTGTATTTCATTCGATTTGTATTTGTATTGGTATGGTAACCTTATAACGATTAATACGGACGCTCCTCAAACTTGCTGACAATTACGAGGGAAGTCGTACATGACAATGTCGTAGTACGCATATATGGTTTCGTATTTACATAGTGATCTGTCAAATACTAATAAATTAAATAAAAATGCATTTTTCATGACATACATTATTACGCAAATGAACGAACAAGCGAACGAATGTTCGCTTTATCGATTAGATAGATGAGATATTTTATCCCATTTATAAATTATGATGCGGGTAAGACCCCGGGTAGAAAATTTACCCGGGTAGAAATTTTACCCGGGTAGAAAATTTACCCGGGTAGAAAATTTACCCGGGGTCTTACATACAATTGTATGACACACAATCTACAGAGTCTCTCGCTGAGTTTTTGGAAGCCTTTCAAGACACACAACTTTTTCCGAATAATCGAATTGTGTACGTTGTCGGGGCAAACAATATCCTGAACTATCAAAATGATGAAATTTCTTTTTGAATATTTTTTTTTTTTTTTTTGCAATAAAACGACGGCGATTGCTCAGTTGACTCAGTTGAATTCCATACAATTCTCGTGGAGTAGCTGAGCTATGACCTTCACCTTCACCTTTCACACGGAATTCTGTTTTTCTCGTTAAATTCACACTCTAAACTTCTCTCTTTCTCTCCTGTGTCGTTAATTTTATTAAGAAAAGGTGGATAGAGAACGGGAGATAGAGAGTGGGTGCAGCTTGGCACTTTCATCAACCAAACATTTAATGTAGTCGCGATCACATATCAATCTTAACTAAAGTGCGGTCTATCGAACGGAAGATTGAAACGTGAGTATGCCGACGTGATAGTTGCCCCTGTTAACTGCTTAACTAAGCGGTAACTTTGAGTTAATGGTTAAAAACCAGCGGACTAAGGTCCACGTTCGCTTATACTGCTGGAATTCGTGGTTAAAGATTATTGAGCAATATTATCGTGCTGATGCTTTTCATCGGATTCAAAAGATAAGCTCACGTCTGTTGGCAATTTTCTGAGCCTCAGATCATGTGACATGACTTTCGACTATCGACTATCTTCTTGGATTTCGCAAATGTGTTTTCCTTCGTACGCATTGAAAGTTGATCAAAGCGACGGAATTCAACTACCATCGGCCGGGTATCCTTGGACAGCTAATATGCCGTTTATATGTCTGTCTTTTTCACATAAATTATTTGTAGTAAATTTATACGATTTTCATGGATTCGATCCCTAAAGTCTGGTAGCACTTAAAATATTGATTAGCCCAGATACCAGTCCGGAGGAGTGGCCTAAAATGCTATGCGGTAACTCAATGCTTGCTGGACAAATATTGAGTCGACATTTTGTACGTACGGCTTTGAAATGACAAATTGCGTTTGCTATCTATTTTGTATGTACACGCACGCGCACACACACACACACACACACACACACACACACACACACACACACACACACACACACA
>KK502402.1:4818222-4890690 GCA_000688735.1 Glossina austeni
CACACACACACACACACACACACACACACACACACACACACACACACACACACACACACACACACACACACACACTGTGTGGTCGGTGGTCGGAAGGTCGGTAAGGCCTTCAGGAAAGATAGTCAGCTACCGAGGCTATCTTATAGGTGAGGACTCTTGTCGAAAAAGCAACAGCAACTATTAAAAAGTACTGCACCCTAGTAACCCTCGGCATAAAAAATACTTTTCACATGTTGGTCACATATCACGCAAGCACTGGAAAATTTACGAATACCACCCAATCTGAAGGCTCATTATCTGAAGCTAAGTGTAAGTAGAAGCTCCTATAGGATAAGAAGACAGAAGTATGTGTTAGTATATGCAACGTGCATGCTGAAATCCCAAGAGAGCTCATACTTGGGCCACTTCTGTAGAACACATTAGATGATAAGATATTAAGATTGTCTGTCATGCGAGATTCAAGTATGACAGAATGTGTTGGCGTTGCGACTATTGCTGTTGTAGCAAAGTAGCAAATACAAGGCAATGTCATAAGACTCAGTCAGCAGCAACACTAAAAAATCTGATTTACAACGAAAAAATTTTCCCTGGCTCCGTGGAAGACTGAAGTCGTCTTAATAACTAGAAAGCAAAAGGAGAAGAGAAACCACCATACTCGGGATAGATGATCATAAAGTACATACTAGTCCGATGATAAAGTATTTAGATAAAATATTTATACTGGATGTCCTTTTTCGGTGCACATTGGCACCGCATGCGACGGTGCATACACCTGGGCATGCAGAACAACTATCCCGATATTTAAATTGGGAACCTTTTTTTTTAAAAAAAAATGATTTCAAATTGTATATAACTTCAAAGAAATTTGGTCAGACAGACAAATTAAAATAGTTCGATCCTAATCTAGAATAGTTATCTATATATGCCGTATATATAATAGCGCGCGATATCATACTTGGACAGACTTGGACTTGGAAAATGTTATTACAATTCTTTCATAATGAATATAAAAACCATATATCATTACACTTCACACACACACACACACACACACACACACATACACAATCCTTAAAAGATTACAAGCGCTTTCTACTTACTTTTTATAAGCGGTAAATCGGACATAAATGCAACGTTATCGTCTATACCAGGATTCTGACCATCATCAACGGCATTCTGTAAAGCCTGATGTAATGCTAATGGATCGTGCTCGTGAGCAAGTCGTCCGCCATGAGCTGCTCCTCCGGATATAGCGCTGCTATAGTCGCCTCTTCTGTCAGAATATGGAAAGCCATGTGATAGCTGAGTCTAGAAACGCAAATTTTTATCATTTTACTAGAAATTCTTTAAATTCAACAATATGAAAGTCTGTCCGTATTTCAATCTTTATATTAATATTAATTTTAAGAAAATATTATATAATTATAATTATCATTATTATTATTATTATTATTATGTATGGCGATCGAATTTATAAAAATATTTATAACGGCATACAACTATTTATAGCCACGTACATCACACACATCACACACACACATATTCATCTTTTTATTTATATATGAAGTATGCATGTATGCGGATTTTTTAAGAGTACAGATTTTTTAGGAAAAAAAAAAAAATTAAAAAAATAAAGAAAAAAGAAAAAATATGTTTAACAACATAAATTGTTGACATATTTTTGTTGCTGATACGAGAGTAAAGTTTTCCATGCGTTTCTTGTTTTTGTTTCTATTTTATTTACTTTTTATTCATTTATTATATGTGTATGTGTATATTCGTTTTTTTTTTTTATTTTTTTGATCGTAAACACTCTTCTTGGGTACACCCAAACCAAAATAAAGTTTATTTTCTTAAGGGTTGAAAGTTCAGTTTTCTTAGCCAATCCTGGTTAGTATTCGTTCGACAAACACCATTCCATAGTAATTACTTTACAACAGGCATTATAGATAAGAGTTAAGAGAAACTTTGCTATGGCGTTGCTAATAAAGCAGTCAAGTGAGTGTGCCTTGTTGAGTGAGTGAGTGCCTTAACTTGGGCATATTTGAAAATGAATTTTTCAAATTCTTTATATTAAGATAATCCCAAGAAAATTTTTCGCATATTTGCTGTTAGACTTTTATTTTTGAATTGTTTTTGTCCCCCCCCTCTCCTCCTCCACCTCTCCCTTTCTCAATTCTTTTTTTTTTTGTTTGCTATCCTTGTTGTTGTCGTTGTTGTTTTTTGTTAAATACATACTTAAGCACATAACTCGTACATGTGATTACATTGAATGCAGCAACAAGAGCAGTTGTTATTGTTGTTGTTCTTGTTGTTGTTGTTGTTGGTGTTGTTGCTTATTTTAATTTAAGTAAAATTGTTTCAGTTATTCGGTCAGATCGCAGTACCGTTATAACGGTACGGTTCGCATCAAAGCGCAGAGGGAGGATAGTGCTGGAGGAGAAATTAACACTATTTTGCTTTGGTTTACTGTAAGTAAGATAACGCATCTACTATGTAATTATGTAAGCTGTAAATGCTGTGATAGGGTGAAGTGTGTTTGTTATATTTTTGAAGGAATTTCTTAAGCTTTAAGAAAAATCTAAAAAAAAAAAATAGGAAGCAAATTACGTACCACGTGACCTTGAAGTTCGGCTTCTCTGTGAGATCTGTGTATGCCCAGTTGATCCTGGGTCGAACGTAATCCAGCTAATTGATTATAATGATGGAGGGGTGTATGATGTAATGTGGGCAAAGGTTGGCCATAGGGATCCGTCCCCAGGTACTCTAAAGCACCGTGGTTCTGTAAGTATGCAGGCATCTAATCATTATTAGTTATACCGATTTTCAAATCGGATTTAAAAAAAAAAGAAAAGAAAAAATCACAAATTTTACATAGCGAGTATATGTAATCATTACCTGTTGTTGGGGCGGACTTTGCGTTGAATGATGAAACGGTGGCGGAAAGTATGGAGGCTGAAAGTCAGATTGTAACGATTGATGATGCATCGTAGCCGCCGAACCATGTGTGCTGCTGTGACCGCCATGGCCGGCCGCTGGTCCACCCCGACCGGCATGGCTGCCGGTATGCGTGGTATATGCAGAACTGTTACCAGATAGACCCAAACTGCCATGACTAGTTAAACGCTCCTAAAATAAATTAATTTTATAGTCATTTTTTTTAAATGGCATTTTATGGCATAAAATATCCTCGACCTATACGAGACATCTTTGTTATAGTTAACTAACTAATGTTCAAAAAGTTCTTCTAAAAGACGATAGATGTCGATATCATTTCTTGACTTTTCTACTAATCATCTTTAACGCAACCGTATTCCATGTCTGCCTTTTCATTTCAACTTCAAATTCCTCTATTCCTGGTGCAGATGTGAACTTTTACTTTACTGTACTGCCACAAGCCGAGCTTGCTTTGCTTGTTTACCGCTATAAAATTGAATTTTTTATCCATTTATGATCGTAAGAGCTGATTAGATATTTTTTTTTCAATTTTCGATGCAATGTTCAGATATTCTCTGTCGATATCCTCATATTACCGATAAGTCATTGGTACTAAATTATAGTCGAGTTAGATGCTGAACTAGGCGCTAAACATGAAAAACAATTCAAAAACCTATCGTAAAGAGTGACATCACTGCGCATTTTTCCGATATCGATAATATTTTTTGTTTTTTTTTTTTATTTTTGGCTTAATAGATCCCTTAAAACTTCTTGAAACTGAGGGAAAAAATTCTTTATCTGAAAGAATTTTTTTTTTTGTTTTTTTTGAATGATTATGTTTTGAAAAAAATCCTTTGGTCCCGAAGGTACAGCCTAATGTATTGCCCGTTGACTTGGCCCTTTGCTCCCCTTCTTTAACCGGCCAGCAGATGGCTTTAAAGGATGTATATGTCTATTCTATAGAGCATTTACTTTATAAGTTCCGATGAATGCGTTAAAAGTTTCGCAGGACAGAAACGCTATCGCTAACGCAATGCTATCCGACAAACTGTTATCGAGACGACCGTTTAATAATAGATATGAGTGATGCGGAAAGAGTCAATGCTCCTATCTTTGATAATAAATTCTTGTCAATATTTTGCAAAGTGTAAAGCATGTCGTTCTGTCCTTAACAGATACGGCAAAAAATGTAGAAAACTATTTGACTTTAGAATATCAGTTCCTGGGATTACAAGCTAATGGATAAAATATGTATGGAAATCGAAAAAAAACATGACTGAAACACATCTCATGGTCATTATCAAAATCTGAATTGATTTAGGGATTTTTGTTCGCCCGTTCATCCGTCCAACCCATGTTCGTTGCTTCAGAATCATCTTCGTTCTGATCTAGCATACGAACTGGAAAGAAGATGATTCACGTTAGTATTGTGTGTAGGACGTGTCTGTGTATCCATGGCTACTGATAAAATTCACTTGCCCCACTACATCTTCCAACAAGGAAGAAATACTAAGGAAGCATGTAAAACTATGTTGCAAATGTTTGATGAAGATGCAGTTTCTGATGCAGAACATGCAGAGGATGATGCGAAAAATTTCAAATAGATGGTTCCGACCATTCTGATAAGCCACGCTCCGGGCGAGCAGCTTTGATCAACGACGATACTGTCAAGATCATGGTAAAGCAAAAGCCATTTTTCGCAACATCGGAGAACGCACAAAGATTTAGTTCACCTCAACAAACCATTTCGAAAAGTAGGTCTTTGTTTTATTCTAAAAACGGACAGAGCTTTCCAGTAGACCTATTACGTATATATATATATATTACCTATTACATATATATATATATATGTACATAAATTATTAGTTAAATAATACGCATTTCTAGGCTGTTACGGGGTCGTTAGATCTTAACCTTGAGGGGAATCGTAAGCAATTACCGGCTCAGACAACTTTTTCCTTAATGGGAAGATAATAAGCGTGAATGTAGCAATATTTTGCCGAAAACTTCGATTGCTCAATTGCCGGCTCTTGCTCACTCTTTTTACGATTTACGTCATCACCGTGTGTATATTTTTCGTCACAATACGATATCAAAACAATTCGGGTTTTTTTTTGCTTTGGAGTACGGTTTCACATCCGAATTATTTTATTATTACATCTAATTTCTTGGTCTTTGGCTTATTGCTTTGCCCTTTTATGGAGCAATTAATCCAATTTTTTTATCATCAAACTTTTTGAAAACGCGTTCAGATTTTTTTCGGAAATGCACTAAAGCGTCGACATCAGTACTTAATCGTACTTTAGTACGATTGTGCATAATCACCATAGGCCTATGACAGCCATTGATGACTTTTTACCATTCTTTTAATTAAGCAGGAACGCATCTCGTTTATCGCGTGTTGCTTGATCCACAATTCAATGCATTTAATATTCAAAAAAAAAAAAAAAAAAAAAAAAAAAAAAAAAATAAATAAATAAATAAATAAATAAATATAGATATATATACATATATTTTATTTATATATATATCGATCAATTCACATGAACAGTGACGTAACACCAAAAGATAGTATTTTGCTTAATAGATTAATCGTGACATCATGTAAAATGTGTAAATGTGTGCTACGGACTTTTTCAAAAATCCCTAAAAGCTGCCCTACGACTTCAATTTCATATTCTATCAGGAAATTTTTACAACCAAAGCCATTCATATCCTCGCAATATCCGCATTTTCTACACATCTCGGGCAAGTGACGAAAGAAGAGAATTTGATTTTTTGGCATATGCTGCGGCCTATGTTATGAGAGCATGGTGCAGATAGTATTAAATACATAAAGAAGTTTTACACTGAATTAAATTTCTATAAATCTTGTTAACTTCGTCTGACGTATGTGATAGTTGCAAGTTGCAATACTTGTGCTTATTTAACACTGTGTTCAAAACTTAAAGGGAATCTGCACTTTAAAAATCCGAGCCTTTCAAATTTAAAAATAAATTATTTCTGTTCACTTTTTGAAAAGTTGCTTCAACTGTTGTTAGTAATAATAATAATATCTGACGAAATTTCGATGCCATTCGATCGGTTATTTAAATTTTAAGTACATTTGAGCCCATCAGGCAGCTGGACCTTAAGTCCACCTTAATAGTTTTATTGACTAAAAGCGAGTGTCACGATGTGATTCCTTTAATCGTGAGTAAAAGAGAAGAATGATTGAGAACCGTTTCAGGGGCGTAGAGTGTGTTGTGTGCTTACGGTCTCGATGATTGCAGTAAGCGAAGATATTTTGTCCTAATTTTGATTGCTTCTTAGAATATTCTCTCTGAACCGCTTGAGTCTTGGGAAGCAAAATTTCTGATACAACACCACGATGCGCAAGAAAACATAACATATGTGATCTTTTCCATCATTCCACTATACGAGTTATGTCACTGTTTCATTATCATGAATACTTCGTAATTGCGTTTTATAAATGCATTCCAAAAACAAATTTGCTTAAATAAATTCGCTAATAACTTAGTGAAGGAACGATTTTCCTCTTTACTGTACTTTACTTCGATCAATGATCGCTACCTAGAATGATTGTTGACTTTGAGAATGTATTCAGCCTTTAAACGAAATGGTTCAAAATTTCATGACTTTCCGATCATTCGTTCAACAAGTTATAGTTGCTTAATGACACTAAAACAATTGCTTTTATACGAACTGAACGAACTCAATACTAATAACAACATCTCTGTGTCATGTGACTTTATTTGACTTATTGAGCATTGTGTGTCATGTATGAAAAATTGTTAAAATATTTCTAACGTTAAAGCAGTTTAACTAATAGAATTGTAAGTAGCTGTGGGTGTGTGGGATGCGTTATCGCCAACGACAAAAAGCATCAGAATCACTTTTTTATAATTTTAACCATAAGTAACACAACTAATAAAGTTCGGCTCACTCTTAAGAAAACCTTCGCTTCCTGTCCTTCCGTTAAGGACAATTGCTGTATTCGCTCACCTCTTAAATGTCTTACGGTAATCTTCAGTTACGTTTAATGTCGAATTGATGTCTCTTATCGGTCGTAGACTATAAACGAAATATATCGATATTTTTTCATTTTCTTGGTCGTCTGACTACTTTGAATTACATCTTGATTAACAGACAAACAAAATAGTTCAGCAATCAGAGGAAATAGAACGCTTATGGAGAAGTGCCGAAGGACTTCGGAGATATGTGCTGGCACCTTAATCAGCGTAATTGTTTTATTTATTGGAAGCATAATTAAGTTTTTCACTTTTTACCACTACTACTGTCACGTACTGGAGAATACCTCGACTACCACTACCACTATATAAATACAACTAATACATATATATATATATATATATATATATATAATAACATAATATAATAATATATATATATATATATATATATATATATGTATACTACTACTACTAATAGTATATTTAGACCTTGCTCTCTCTCTCTTGTATTCACGATGTCGATGATGGAGTTTACCGCAGCATAATTGTATTTACAGTTCGTGTTATACGCTAAAAAGGACGATAATTGTGAGAAGCAAGACGTTTCTCGTTTTGCTGGAAAGGATGTTCTGCTGAATAGCGAAGAATGACAAAAAATGAACACAGTACGGTAGTCCTAAACAGAAAACACCATAACTTAGACCAAGCGAACCATTAAGAGCAACGACTTCGCCCAATGATTAATGCGCCAAACTTATGCTTACTATCTTGTGGCGTTAGTTGAGCGCTGGGAACCATTGTCAACAAGTCGACAATAACTGATGCAATTGAAGCCGTCGTGAACAAGGTGCAATATCTCACAACGCCTAATAGAATAATATTTGAACGTGACACGTTCCAGAAACGTGAGACGCGCTAAACTCTTAGCACACTTTTGTTTAGTTAATAAATTGATTGACTCATCGAAGTTAGTCGCTTCTCGTTTCTTTTTTTTTTCTTCCAGCAATATGCAGACAACAAGGGAGACTTTGTAAAGTGTATCTTCGCTTAATCGCCAGTAAATGCGGACACTTTGATTGGTTTTGTTTGTCTGCTGTGAATGTCGATTAAAGTGGTCGCAGTTTTTATGGAAAGCTGGAAAGAGCATAGGAAGTCCGCAAAATGGAGCGAAAATGTCTCTTCGTCAACAAATCACAAATCATGGTAGTTGGGTAAATAATCCGATCTTTCTTTGGAAATGGATTTCAGTCCTTTTGATCCATGCATTTCGATTTTATATTATTTACAAATATTTTGTATATATATATATATATATATATATATATATATTTTTTTTTTTTTTTCTTTCTGCTTCGAAATTCCTTTAAATGAACTAACAAGGAAAAAATAAAACCATTAATCAGAGTAAAGTGTTTATATCAAGGGTTGTGTGTTTCCACAGGCTCCGTAGCTCCGTAGTTCATAACCATCATCTAACAAGTTTACAGCTAAAATATTGAAGTGCAGACTTAATATGTTTAAGTAATTGCTGCTAAAGCGTTGCATTTCATCTTTAATCTTAAGAACGTCAAGATCGGTATGTAGCCAAATGTCGCCAAGGAGCATTTCTGATGAATTGATTAAAATGTAGTAGTATACGTTGTAGGCTTAGTAGGCACTAGTAGTGTACTAGCAGTAGTAATAGTAGCAGTAGTAGTAGTAGCAGTAGTAGCAGTAGTAGTAGTAGTAGTAGTAGCAATAGTAGTAGTAGTAGCAGTAAATCTCTTTAATATTTCTATTCTATTTCTATTGCTACATGCTATACATGCGCAATTTAGAAAATTTAAGTTAATTTTTTTATTTAAATATTTAATCATTGAATAAAAGTTAAAGTTAAGTTACATTGAAAAGAAACTTCGAGATCGAAACGATCGCGATATTTTATTATAAACACATAAACAAAGCGACAATCAGACGTGCAATATCATTCATACGCCCGTTTACATGTGCTTTCGAAAATATCCAAAAATTTTTGCGTTCATCTCTAGCTGTAGCTTTAAAACTTCAATAGTCACGTGATGGGCCGTCAAAGTATATGCAATGAAATGCCCGAAATGTCATGAATTAATGTCATGAAATCAAGCATTTATTGCAGCAAAAAAAAAAAAAAAAAAAAATAAATAAATAAATAAAAAAAATATATAATATAATCCGTGGCCTTGAATGTAATCAAATCAATAAAACAAAAGCTGTTGACGATTTTAAAGAAAACAATCGCCACAGAATATGAAGAACACATTTTTTTAATTATTTACAAAATTGATTGAAGAATGCTATCAATACCCGAAATACATATGCAACTAAAGTCGGAATTTACTTCTCTTGCATATCTTATCTCCATGTGACTGCTTTCACTGTAGTACAAATTCAAAATCGAGAATACACAGGATATCCGGAGAAATATGCTTTAGAAACACCATCAAGTGTTCAAACAAATTCTGGAAAATTTTCACTTCGCACATATATATAATAAAAATATCCCCAAATAAGCAAATATATATATATATATATATATATATATATATGACTTGTTAAAACAGATGACCTAAAATTTGATATAGTTATGTATATGAAAGCGATGCGATCTTAATTATCTTGAAAGAGAAATTTTTTTTTTTTATAATGGATAATATTTTCAGCTTTATTGTCTTTTGACGAATATGATGTAAAAAATAATAAAAATCGATTCGGAATTTGCTTAATAAAAGTTTTCATAATAATGTTTTTCATAGGAGGTGATCGGAAAAGTACATCGATTTTCAATAGCATTCGTCCTTAGATCAGAAAACATGACGGTATACCANGATCGGAAAAGTACATCGATTTTCAATAGCATTCGTCCTTAGATCAGAAAACATGACGGTATACCAAATATTCTCGAAATATCTCGAATATCTCTCGACGTAAAGGTTGAACGCAGCAGACGGACAGACAAGCTTGGAGTAATGTAATAAAAAGAAAATCGAATTAATAAAAGGTGAGTCTATTCCAAGTCCTTTTTGGCTGTTATAGACATCCGCTCAAATTTAATATACCCTTGCACCTTAAGCGGTATAGAGTGTAAATATTAGTACGAACTGTTTACGATGCAATAAAAAAAAAGATTTTTTTTTTTTTGGGTTTAGAATACGCTGTGGTATGTTTAATGTTTATTTATTTATTTATTTATTTTTTTTTTTTTGTGTATTCGTCTCCTTTAGCCTTTTTTCTTTTCGCCTCTTAATGAATTTTACAATATTTGTAAAAAGAAAATTAGTCCGTTTTCCGACGTTTACCGGATGATTTAATAATTAGCTCATAATAAAATAACTTGAGGTCTATTACGATAGAATTGAAGGTAAAACAAGCCAAATATATTTAGGTTAAAAAGTGCAAGTCATGACCTGGCAAGAGGAAGTCTAATTACTTCGTGTCTATTATCATTTATTAAATTAATTAAATTTCTTTCTTTTTGCTACAAAGTTTTCTCAACTTTGCTCGCTTTTATTGCGACTTGGAAAAAAAAATTTAAATAAAATTTTTATATAAAATATATCGAATTATACTGTTATGGCTTTCGCTGGACATTATTATTAAATAAATTGTTGAATAAATTAATACTTTTACACAGTAAAGCGATTAAAGTTTTAAATGAGTATCCAATAAAGTGATTACCTGAACATCTAAAACCGTTGACATATTTACATAGGCCAGAGTCATATTTATTCACAATTATTATTATAAATGATATTTTCGATTAACTGAAGTCATTTTTAAATATGCTTTTCATACATATATATACACATATGCAATATATATATATATATGTATTGTTTCAAGCACCATATATAATTATACGCATAAAACACGCACTCATACACACAACACTCACAGAAATGCATGCACACATTTATAAACTAAAATTAAGTGTAAAACACTTGTTCACATAATCGTATGTAAGTTGGCTTGACTGGAAATGTTAATTTCCTATTCAACACAGTATTGACACAGATATTTGCGGGTCCATGTGCGTAAGCATTCATTAAAAAGCAACGAAATTAAGAAGAAAAAAAATAATAACAATAATAATAATAATAATAATAGTAATAGAAAAACACGAAAACCGTTCGTTCACAAATACATTTAAATAGTTATTGTTGCGCTTGTTTCACAATTTTTGTGTTTATTAATTTGTCTTCTCTAAAGGAATTCCTTACACACTTAACGCACTCACACATTGATAGATAAGAGCACCGCTACCGCTACCAGTCGAGTATCTACCGAATTCGAATAGTGATATGCCGCGTCAATAGTTGCACAACAACTAACGAATAACCGAAAATGTTTGCAATCTTACACCGAACAACCAAATAAGAAAAAAAGAAGAAGAACTAGCGTAAGAAGTACCAACTAAAGTAACTCCAGAGCCCGGCTAACAACAAGCAAATGCTACAACAAAATAAATATATATCTATGTGTACGTATGTGTACGTAAACGCAAACTTACTACGCGCTACACACGCACGTGTATTAAATTTTGTGACAAGATGCGATCTCAGGGAGTTTTCTATGGCGCGTAACGCCGGCAATTAGGGTTCGTCAAATAAGCATAAGGCAACATAGTGTGCTCGCAAAATTTCGGCTTCGGGGCCGAAATTTCATTATGTGCGTTTTCAGTTTATTTATTTGCTTTTTATGCGATGTTTGTGTGCAAATGTGTTTAAGAAGTTCTTTTTTTTTTTTTTTTGCATTTTTTCATTTTTTGTTTTTTGGTTTTTTTGTTTTTCTGTGTATTGTTAACGCACATATTTCAACATTCTTATAAATTTCATACAAATGCGTATGCATGTGTGCGTGTGCAAAATGTTAATATCTGTATGAATTGTTAATAATAATAATAATAATAATAATAATAATAATAACAATACTAACAACAACAACAACAACAATAATAATAATAATAATAGCAACAGTTTAAACTCTAACGTAGCCTTTGGCAATTTTACAGTAGCCTCACGATTGGTGGTTGAAAACACGAGTTAATAGTTTTCAAAACAAAAATGGAGACATTCTATTCCTGTTTTCCTTTGCTTTAATGAGGAGTTGTAGTTGTTGTTTTTTTTTTTTTTTTTTTTCTTTCTTTCATTTCAATTTTTTTGTTTTTTAAACGCTCAATGCCTTTTAAAATTGTTATATAATAGTAAAGCAACAGTGGTAGTGATGGCAGTAGTAGTAGTAGTAGTAGTAGTAGTAGTAGTAGCAGATGAAGTAGCAGATGAGGTAGTAACACTAGCAAAACTAATAGTAGTGGCAGTAGTAACATGTAGTAGTAGCAGTATTAATAGTAGCACTAGTAGTAGTAGTAGTAGTAGTAGTAGTAGTAGTAGTAGTAGTAGTAATGACTGTGACACTAATAGCAAAATTAATCTCAGTGATATAATTTTTAATATAGTATTGGCGGTATTAATATACTAATATAGGCGGGCATAGCCCTGCATGTATGAGAAATAGAGATCTTATTAATGCCGCATACTATCGCAGATTTTATAGTTTTAGTTAAAATTAAAAAAATTCTTACTTTCTTTTTTTTTCTCTTATAGTAAACGTAATGTGTTTTATGAGTGAGTTGAGAAAACCTACAACTTGTCTGTCTATATGAAAATATTATTTTTAAGCTCTACGCAATAACACAAATTATCTCAGTGAACTGTAAATAACATATCATTTTTTTTTTGGGGAATTTCTGTAAGCTGAGCTATGTGGCAAAAATAAAAAAAAAAAAATAAAAAAGAAAAATGGGGCCAATATTGAAAGCGTTATGTTCTGCTGAGACATGTAAAGTGGATGCGTCATAGAAATAAGCCTAATGCCGATTAGATGAAGCCGAGCATAATGTGGACTCAACTGGTCGACTGGGAATAGCATACTAGGTTGTAGAAAAGTTTATCTGCAAAAGCGAACTTGATCTCAAATCAGGTAAGGATTTTACTGTTTGCCCTAAGCGAAGCCTACCAAATATTGAAACTTTAAAGTGAATATTCATTTTTTCTTTACATCAATTGCAAAAATCAGCTAATCACAGTTTAACGTAGTTCGCTTAATCGCATTGATTTCTTTTTGGCGAATTCAGATTTGAAATGCTTGCTGCTTGAGTCGCTTTTATTTTATTTATTTCGTTCAGCACGGGATTAGAAAATGGTTTAGATAGACAGACAGACAGACAGACAGTTTGAGGTAACAGCACTTATAGTCGTTGTTAATTTGTGTTGTTGTGATATTAATATGACTTTTGGAGGAATAGATAGCTTTTTGTTTTTAATTCTTACAACTTCACGAAAATTCAGATAAAATTTCGAATTTATTGTTTGTTTCTTATTGTTCCAGACCATAGATCATAGAGTTGTAAGTGAAGCTAAAAAAAAAAAAAAAAAACAAAAGAAGCCATAACAAACAACATCATCTGAAAACTTACCGCACAAATTTCTCTCTGATCGGAAAATGGATTAACGCATATAATTCGATATATATGCGAGCTTACAATGAAAGGTATCCAAAATGCCTTTGCAGCCGTCTAGGACACCGCAACTCGATATGCAAAGTATTTTCGTTCAACTCTAAGTACTAAGCCTTTGGCTTGCAAGGCCAAAACATTATTTTATTTTTTTTTTTTTTTTATAAGAAATTCTGTCTGTCGAGATATTTATTACTTTTCGCTCACTTTCCCTCGATGAGATGGTACAGTGAGTACTAAGTTGTAGAAGAGAATTTTGAAAAAGACTTTAAACAGCGTTAGCCTCCCCCCTAAGTGCTTAAACAATTAAGCGATTGTCACTGCTCTGGAAACGCTAACAGCCTGGTAATAAGTTTTATTGCTTTTACTAAAAATTTGAAATATTACGCAGACGTTTCGTTAACTTAAATTTTAATTTCGGACGATTCCTTAGCGAATTGTAATTCCGGTGCCAATTATTTATAGATTACAGCTCGTAAATAAAATATTTTAAGCCTTTGATTGCTTTGATTTGCGGTGAGCACACATTTAAATGAACATGAATTTCCTTCTTTTTTGCTTTTTTTTTTTTTTATCACACAGCCTTAATAACAAAAACAAGCAACAGTTAGTTTAACGATTTAAAAGCGATTTAAGAGAATTTCTATTTTTCTTCTTTCGCATAAATTTCTAACTCTAAGAATTTTTTTATGGACTTCATACTAATAAACATCTAGTTATTTACATATACACATATGCACATGTATGAAATGGTTTTGTTTTTTTTGTTTTTTTTTGTTTTTTTTGTTTTTGTTAAAGAAAAAAGTAAACCTTTAAACGCTATATAAGGACCATCAATCATTTTGCCGGAAGCAAGAGACATTATGAAGTTCAATAGGAACATGTGTTTATATTAGAGACCGCGTTTGCCGGTAGTCAACCACTCGGCATAACAAACATTTCGTTGCGAACGTAGTTAGATGAATTTTTGCACAGTGGGTGGTCAATCAGTGGGTTTGGCTAATATATACGATCAAAAACAGCAAGATCTCATTTTCATAGGCAACAAAATTTTCACTATTCACTATTTTTATGTAACATGTTAACGCATTTCATGCAAAAATTAATGTAAGAAAAAATTGGAAAAAAACAAATGAAAGACGAAAAATAAAAAGTTGGTTCAAAAAGGCACACGGAAATATCTTACGAATGATATAAGCTAATTATATGTAGTAAACCACCCTACAGTGAATGATGAAAGTCTGTTTACAACTTATCGATAGCGATGCTTTTTAAGCGAAATTTTCTTATTCAATAACTTGAGAGAACATTAAAGGGTTACTTTCGTCTTAATATTATGTTTATGTATGTTTTGTGCTGCGGAAAGGCAAGAACGACGACGACATCGCAAGCAAATGCTAAAAGTGCATAAACGTAAGCTTGCAGACAATAAGTTGTCATGTTCTTTAAATCGACTGCGCTATTGAGTTTCTAAGGATGCGTTTTTTTTTTTTTTCTTTTATACAAAGCGTAATGTTATCGTAAAGCCATTTTTGCATCCGGCGAATTCATATTGAAATATTCGAATATTCGTATAAGGACACTGGTAAGATGCTTCAACTATTGATGGTGTTAACTTCGACTACATAATAATGGGCTTCTGGTTGAAGCGATTATTATATAATGACAATATAATCTGTACATGTTTGTATCCATGCATGAATTATTAATAGCGAATCTGTACATGTATGTAGGTGTATTTTATATAATAATAAAAATACGAATAAGAATAAGAATAAATATAAAGTATAAAGTATAAAGTATAACAATAACAATAACAATACCTTTGACTTCAGTAAATGGTAATTTGTGTTGTAATATATTCGGTAAGTTAGTTACTATATATATACTTAAAGTAGAAAAAATTCTGACTACGTTACGTATTATTTAATACATACATGAATATAATAATGGTTGTGTACTTATGCAAAAACTAAATCATACTTGCGCGTGCAAGTACATTAATAGATAATATTATATATATATATATATATATATATTTATCTCGGTGAGCATACCGCCAGAATAAAAAGGCTGCTGTTCTTTTGTATTTGTGCGTTTCAGTTGCGGCGTTATTGCCGAAGGGATTGACATTAATTTGACATAAACGCTTGCATTGGATGGTGATCAGCAGCAGCTCAAGAGAGAAACAAACAAGTTTATTATTACTTGCCGTCAATTCCAGTATATTGGAGTTGAGCGCATTGTGATCCCAAAATGGTGCGTTCGTAGCGAATGACCAGCATATGACTATGCAGCGACTGTTATGCGATTATTAATAAAAACACGTAAGAAACTTATCTTATACCTTAAGTCGAATAATGGATACTCATCATCTTTTCATATCTTTATATACTTTATATACTATATATATAGTACGATATAAGTTAAAACAAAAAAAAAATAAAGATGGACTCACTTACTTAGTAAAGGTTACGACAGTACATGATTTTGAATTGAATAAGCGAGCCCTTAATCTTCTGATCTTCTGGCTCAATATTTTGTTTTTTTTTTTTTTTTTTTTTATAAATATTAAAAAGCAAAGTTTATTTATTATATAACCACAATAAGCAGCAACGCGTGATTAATAATAATAATAATAATAAGTGCGAAATGCAAGCGTATGAAAAGCTTTCGATTTTTGCTTATTATAGGCCAGCCATGCACATTATACGAATTCGTTGAAAATCATTTCGTGCTACCTAGATGCGTTATTTATATATGCAAGTGCTATATGGATATCATGATTTTAATATAAATTTAAAATATTTTACTTTAATGTTGGGTCAGATCCATATGTATACACCTATATATATATATATATATATGCGGTTCTTTAATGCGAATGGTTGAAAATCACAATCTTTCGTCACTTAATTACCTTTTTTCATAATAAAATTGAGTCGTTAGAGAATTTCATATAGAGATTTTATTAGGACTAATGCTGCGGAATAGCAAAGATGATATAAATTGATGGTAAGACTACGACAAGAGGACGCATTGTTTTCGATAATTGCCTTTTGATCGAACAGAATATCGGGATAGGGCATTAGGTGTTACAAATGATTTACTTAAACGAACGTATTCTCATGTAACTGCAATGCCGAATTTTCGAAGATAGTGTTGACAGTCATTGCTCTGCATTTATATATGCAGCTATTGCATCTATTGCTCTTTATAAACTTAATAAACTAACATCTCAAGGCATGGAAATAAATGCAAGCATTGCATGGTCCGCAACCTATTACCAAGAGTTCCTATTGATTTTTAGACTCATAGTCTTTTTTATTTTTTTCTTTTGCTTCGAATCGAAATGTTGAATAAAAATTAACAACAATCGATTGAAAAACTTTCAAATTATAATAAATTAAATGTAAATAAATATATACATGTGTGTTGTCTTTTCAATATTAAAGGAAAATGTTCCGAAATACATTTTGGCCGATGGAATGCTTTAAAGATTGAGATAAACTTTTATTGGCATTGAAATTGATGAACTATTGAACAACGTTTATAATAGTAGTCATACGAGACACATTATTATATATACATATATATATATATATATATGTATGCACAGGCGTCCGTCGGTGCTTGTAAAAAACACAGTTTCGATATTATACGGTACAAAATTTACACGATTTCAAACACTCTAATGCATATTTAGCATTCGGCTGCACATATATATGCATATATTTTTTGTTTTTGGGGAAGGGACGTATACAGGGACCGTAGAAAGAGAATCGCAAAAAAAAAAAAAAAAAAAAATACTTAGAAATTTCATAAATAGCTTTGGAAAATAATTTTTCCGAAAATATTAAAGAAATTTTTGCGATGAAGTGGAACCGCATAAATATATGCGATCTTAGAATGGATATAAACGTTTTTCGAAACAGCGAGAAAATGCTTTCCAAATAAAATAAATAATTAAATTACATGTGAAGGGAAATATTCTAATCTGTCGGCTTAAGCACTTAGATATTTAAAAACTCGCCGTAGACTAAAATGCGCTTCGTTTCTCTCTCTCTTGAAGGTATTAGAGTTGATTTACTTTTTTTATTGCCATAAATCGTCAGTGATAAGCTTTTCGGACGACGATGGTTCAATCAGCTGTTCGGAATTCTGAAATGGTTTCGTAATAGGTATTACATTTTAAGGAAATGCTTTTACAATTTGCTGCAAAGCTGGATCTTCATGTCATAAATCATGTCGGCTTTCATAGAGTCCGGTTCTTCTTGTCCGCCTTCACGATCTGTTAAGTTAGTGTCAATGTCACTATAATCATTTCGAGAAGACAGTTTTCGGCATTATTTCATTCATATGGAACGAGAAAAAAAATCATATAAAACAAGTTGCGCGAACGACAAAAGTCGCATTAAGTCAAATTGTGCGAAAAAATCGCATAAAAAAAGCCGAACAAAAACACATCGAATTTATATGGAAATAATGCTCGGTGCTGTTAGCGATAACGAGCAACCGTTTATTCGCTTAATACTTATAAAAAGTTTGTTAATCTATTTGGTTTTCTTGAGTGGATTTGGTTTTCACGACGGAAAAAGTGGACTAAATTCAATTAATTAGTTAATTTCCTTGGGCCTCTTGCCTATATATATGGTAAAATATTCTAATGAGCCACAGGTGGCGTTTAAATACCCTACGCCATTTTCTATATAAGGCGTTGCATAGAAAGTGATCGAGGAAATGGTCCGCTCGGAACCATTTTCGAAAGCGTTCGTCCTTGGGCCAAAACATATCAGTGTATCAGCCATCATCAAAACACCTCAATAGTAACAGTCTGCAAGTTGAACGGACAGAGGGACAGACAGAAAGCGATCCCGAAACGATCGATACAGTCTATCCCAAGTTTTTCTGCACAAGCTTTATATAGCCTTGTTCCACAAATGGTATCGGGTACACCCAAGAAATGAGAATTTATTACATCGATCATGAGCTTATGTATGATATTTGATTAAAGGGTAATATGAAGATCCATTTATTTGATATATCGATCGCATCTCATATCCTACACGTTGTATGAATCAGAGCCGGTAAATCTACGGCATATTTGCATATATCGTCTTATATGTTGATTGATTCATATACGGTTTCTTCTTCTTGATGGCAAGGCCGCCTTTAGGACGATTTATCCAGTCCAGTGGGCTGCTAACGAATATACGAACTTAAAGGGATCCCCTAAACATTGGAAACATTTCACAATTCTTGTAAATAAGTAGTATCGAGAATATATGAGTAATGGGCCCGACATATCGTGGGCCAAATCTTGGAATTAACAAAAGGAAGTTTTAGTTCTATCTGGTCTTTCTTCTAAATGCACGAGACAGATATTATGTTCTTTTACCCCACTATCGGTATGATCTGTCCTATATATTTGAGCCCCATTACGGTTCGGGCAGATTGTAGGACGTTAGAAGGGGGGAGAAAAGAAGTTCTATTTTTTTTTTTTTTCTGACTTATGTTGCTTCCGAAGATATATTTTATAATACCTTCCGCGATGACAAATAGATCGTTCCATCTTATTTTATCATCCAACAGACAATTTAAATGAAATTTTAAAATTTTTATTAAACATACTCAGAAGATCTATTAGTTTTATAAGGCAAACTGATTTATAAGGCACTGATCGTCCTATAAAGCGTATTAAATTTATAATCAAAATCAACAGAGCAATCGAGTTACTCGTATCCGTCTATCTGCCCGCTGGTATCACTCTATGGTATTCTACTCATTGCTATAGATATTGTATGCATGTGTGCATACTTGACAAGTTGTACGTTCACGTTAAAATATATAATCGAAATGCGATCTTTATGCAATCAAAAATTGCACGCTTACACTGACATGTTACGGTGACTGCGTGCGCCATCATTTATTCTTCAATTTCAAAATGCATTTATTGAGAGAAAATATATATGTATATGTATATATGTATATAAAGCAAATAAGATTCGTCTCGACTTTCCTACTATATCCTATTCTCAGTTATATGGATCTTATCCGTACTGCCACTATTAGGTACAATGATGGTAGAAATGGCGATTGTTGCAATGTATATGCGCATCAATTACATAATAAAGATTGCAATAAATATATATACACGTATGTTGATAGATAAATATTTGATCTGCCGAAGGTTTAACATTTTTTTAGATTATCCATCACTTCCGCTATCTTGAACTTTTTATTCGATTTCTTCGGTGATTAACTAAATAGGCCTTCACAACGAGCATTCAAAGTATTATTAAAATTATAGTCTAACTGTAAAGTATTTTCTTGTTATTATTGTTGTTGTTGTTGTTGTTGTTGTTGTTGTTGTTTTTGTTGCTTTCAAAGAATCTTTTCAAAGAGTTCAGTGGTCGATAACTAAATTTTGTATAAAAATCGTATTAGCAGCAACAGTGGAAGCAATAAAAAACATAGATTTGTTTGTTATTTTTTTTTTTTTCTTTTTTTACTCGCGACGTGTTCTGTCGATTCGTAAACGTTCCTAACAATATAAATTGATCATTTGACTGAAATAGTAATAGATAGATATAAGTTTATATCGAACTTTCGATACCTATCACGGGGAGCAATGTCATCATTTCATATTTGTTGCAAGTGTAGATAGAAATCCTGCCAAGATGAAGAAGTTAAGCTTTTAAAAAATATTGTTTTAATATTCTTTTCATCGCTTATCCATTTTAGCGAAATTTCGCTCAGCTCATTAATACGAAATATTTTGCGAAATGAAGGGAAAACTTTTGTTTCACTGGACAAATTACTACTTCACTTCACATATGAAGGTCATAAGAAGATTGAATCGATTCAATCGCACAATATCGACGTAAGATCTCTATAGATATAGAATCGATGCAAACAATATGAGAAAATTTATGTATCGTCTTTGCAGCCTCGAAGTATGAAATTAAGCAACAGCAACGATCTTTATTTAAATTAATCAACGGTTATAATAACAACGATAGCTTCGATGTTCGACGTTCGACGTTCGACGTTCGACGTTCGCGATAGTGGTAATGGCTCGCTCGCTCGCTCGCTCGCTCGCTTTGAAATATTCAAAATATCATATAATTTTGATTGATTACTTTGTGTTATCTTATCATTTGTTTATACCAACATGAACATAAAAAATATTTATCAAAATAGAAACCGGTTTTCCAGATCTATGGATAAAAATTTTATTCCAATGAAATAGTTTACATCATGTTTGTCTAGTTAAACACTAGTTGGGTAGTTTATGTTCGCTTACAGTTGCTCGCTATGAAATTCATCCAATCGGATGGTGGCGTAATCGAAAAAGTTTCTTTAACTTCAAGTTTTAAAATAAATAAACAATTTGTCTGTCTGTCGTTCTGTTTATCACTTCAATTTTCTTCATAAACAAACTTCATTAGGAACTTAAGAAATTGAAAAAAATTTTCATATATCAGTTTCGCTGATTATGATCTGATCGTAACAGGAAGAAAAAAAAAAACAAGTGAAAATATTATAATCGATTATGACCGACTCGTTTATATCCATTACCGTTATCCCAGAGAGATAAAAAAAAAAAATAAAAAAAAAATAAAAGGTTCATTTTTTCCAATTTTTAGAAAAAAAAAACTTCTTTTCGTATAGGCGTGTCCTTTGAAAAGTTTAGGTCAAACCATTTACAAATTCTTTTGCAAAATTTTTGCGAATGCGAGTATCTTCACCACACAGGCTACACAGTTGGGCAGACGGACAGATGGACATTTGATGCTGATCCAGAATGCATATATATTCTATGGGGTCTCTGATGCTTCTTTCTGGGCGATGCAAACGTTTTGACAAAATGAATGTATCCCGCATCCTTTGGTGATGGGTGTAAAAATGTCAAGATTTGCTTGATAACGCTTTAGGAATTCGTCATAATTTTGTGTCAAAATTGTAAAAATTGTTGCACTAAACTAATCTCGAAAGACTTATGAAATTTATGTAGAATATCTGCTCGCAGTGGTGATGGATTTCGTATAAAAACGTGTGCAAGCTTCTTCCTTGCCGTCACTAAACTCCATTTCAAGATTCGTCAAAGCAAAAAAATTATATTCCTCGACCCGATAATGTGTCCGGAATGAATAGCTAACGGATCGTATTCTTCACCCTGAGAGCTTTGTTATTCATTTCGCTTCCAACAAGTACGCAAAAATTGTGGACCTTTTCTTTAAATCGATTGAAGCTTTTCCTCTCACTAACCTTTTGGTCACAGCAAATATTCGCTCAACGTTTTAATTAAATGTCTCTTGTGTGTCGTAAATTTTGTGCTTAACGCTTGAACTGAAATAAATGTTTTGTGCATATTCTAAAGGCAGTGAGTTTCTAAACTTATTGGAGCTTTCACATTTTGATTTCGTATTAGGTAAACCACGATGTGTGAAAATCTCCAAGGGGATTAATACACAGGCGGAATTTGTTATATGTGAAGCAAAATGTGATTTTATGCGATCTCTGGTAAGTATTTCGTCACGCGAGGATGAATTCACTATATATTCCTATGCTTATTGTTTAATTAGTTTACTTTGATCGTAGCTATAGCGAGTACTCAGTCGGTAAAAACGGGCCGCCACAACGTGCCTGCCCACCACATAGGTAGACACTATCATCCTATTACTTTTTCTTACGAAGTCTCCAGAGATCTCATATGAACGTTTCGATTTTCTTCTTGCAAAATATATTTTAAATATCGTCCTTTCATATATAAATAATTCTCTTATTATATATTCTCTTATATATATATATATATATATATATACTTCTAAACCAAGCGTAACCCTTTAAGATGAATTTACTTTTACATGTTTTTGTTTTTATTCAAAAAACTCATTGGTTTTATAATACTTCCATCAATTTACACCAGGAACAGGCGTAAACAGATAAGCGATTTATATAGAAATTGTGAACAACAATGGCTTAAAAAGATCCCATTGGAAGATTCGAAATGAAGAGAACGCCACACTTTTCTTATACATTATATCCATGACGGGGAGCTGATATTCTTTTCAAAGCTTATCTAGATTTTTTCTTTGTTAAATTTCAAAAAATATTGTGCGAAGCGATGGCCGGTTCCGCAACTTTTGCATCGTATCCATTTTAAAAACTACACGGAATCTAGCCTAGTTCAAGAGAGATAGAGAGGAGAGAAAAGCTAGGGAGAATTGCTTCAAAACCCTCCATATCGTATTACGATGTTAACAAGGGAGAGGCAATATAGGATGAATATCCCGTAAGATTGTTTCTGAAATAATGAGAAAGCGTGGTTACGTTCTAAATCTATCTATATTTAGTACTCTATCACTAACTGTATCGCAAAAATAGCGAAAAGCATACATACGTACAGGTATCGGTGCATGATAACATTATTTGTATATACACTGACGTATATGTGTATATGCGCGGAGCGAAATTAACGGTTTAAACAAAGGCATGCGTATATATATATATATATATATATATATATAGGTATAGTGTCTACCTATATGTATATATATGGAGCTACGTTCGTACTTATGCGAGCAGAGATATGCCCAGCAATAATTTATGTTAGAAATTTATCCACTTATTGATGACCAGTTGTCGTTGAAGAGTGCTTTGACTTTTCAAAATGGACACTTTTTCGTACAACACACTCTGAAATGCTTGTGAATTTGTACTCTACACCAACGCACTTATGTTAACTGTTTCCTCAATTTGTGTGTGTATGAAAAAAAAATTTGAAAAATCTAAAATGCCTTAGGGAAGTGTAATATTTTATGCAATTTTCATTCAGAGTCTTTCCGGATTGCGTGACAATTTTCTCAATTTCAACCAAATATCACTTTGATTGAATAATTGCAAATTCAAAAGGAACAAGAAGAATTCTTGTTCTTTATTATTTATTTTGAATGGCACTAATCTCCAATAAGAATTTTGTACATTATCGCGGCTTATCAATTGCTTGCAAACTCTCATGGAAAGCCACGAGACTCCATTCAATATTTCATTCAGAATAGCAGTTTAAGCTAAATAAAGTCGAATTGGATTTGATACAGGACGACTTATGGGCATTCGAGTGTGTAGAAAAGCCATTAACTCAAGTAATGAAATATTACAAAATGTACGAATCTAACGGAAATATTCTGACTCTGCGATCGGTCGTTAATCATAAGATAATTCGAAATAATAATTTTGCAATAAAACTCTTCAATATTAGTGTGCCTTTATAAAGCCTAGTTGTTAGAAGAAGAAAAGGCTCAGAATATCGCTGTAAGAGTTTTTCTCTAATTCGCCTGGAAAAATTATTCTCTATGATGGATGACCTTGAAATTCAGTCAACTTTTAATAGAACTGACTTTCAGTGCTTTTCTTCAAAATGTCAAGAAAGACTGAGTAATCGAGTAAATCCTCTGGCAATATCTCTTCCAAATGAACTCAGCGCCGTAAGATGAAAAATTTGAAAACTTTTCATATACACGAAATCTTCCAATTAGAACGGCACCATTACATTGTTTCAATTGGAGAACAATAATCTGTTATACTATTGATATGTTTCGGTTTCGGTTTCGGTACAACAGATTATTGTTCCCCAATTGAAACAGTGTAACAGTGCCGTTCTGATTGGAACGGCATAGGTATATATACATATATGAGCATTCGCTCGTTTAGGTTCCTCATAAGGTTCCGCTTAGATCACTGAATTGATTTTTAATATAATTGAAGCGTATATATATATATATGTAGGGTACAAGTCGTTACGACACTTTATCGTGAACGTTAAACGTTTTAATTTGTTTCTAATGATGCTTTTTATGTTATTGTTATCACCGAAGACGCATACATGCGCACAAAACATATGATGACTAGACTGATTCAACATACATACAACGCATACATAGATATTTCAATTGAAAAATTCTGAGAATGATACCACAACTCCTTCGCAAGTGAGGCAGAAGTTACCTAACAGTTTATATTATAAGCGTACAACGGCATGAAAAAGATAAGATTTTATATTATTTATAGTGAGACTCAGTGACCCCTCAAGAAAAATTCACAACAATTCGATAACGAGCATAAAAAAAAAAATTAAATAGAATTTCTCATATAAGTGATGGCGTGCATTTAATATGCTTTGAGCGCGGGGTAAAGAATAATTAATATTAATATTCGATATCCTTTAATGTAATGCTTTAAGATCGCGAGTCTCTTCGAGTCAATTCCTACAACATGCATGAACTTTGTGAAGAGGAACTATTTAACTATATACATATACATGTATATATATATATATATATATCTTATAATCGATATATATCTTATAATCTGTTGAGCTGAACTCAAGTTTATAATAATCAGCCTTTACTTTATATCAAACTTTACGAACTAATCGTTAATAGTAGTAATGAAAACAAATGTACATATATATACAATGTATATATAGAAGAAGAAAAAAATAACCAGAAATCAAACAAAGAAAACTTGTTCAAGACATTCCCGATCTATTCCCTTTGAAGTATAATTTTAACATTTTTTTATTAAGTTCATAGTCCCAAGCCTCTAAAGCACACTTTCCTAGGATCTTTAAGGGATTTAGTATCGCTTGGTCTACGGCAGTTATTTATTACCTATTGAAGCAAATTTTATGAAACTTGGAAAATTTGGCGAAAATAAGAAGCTCCGAGACTCTTCAATAATTCCCTCAATTAGGTACGTGTAGGAGAGTGCGATAATATCTGAATGAGAGATGAATTTTTGCTTTGCTTGCCTAAAGAGGCATTCGTTCCCGAATTTTCCATACCAAGGCACATATCAAGAGCAAGGCGTTTAATAGGAATGCAACTCGCCCTTCTCAGCGTTCCCACTCACTCGTCCGGCACAGCGTCGCCACTGAACACTGGACAATGCACTATCACAATTCGTCACACTGTCCGTCTTTCAAGCAATCTACCCACAGTACTCCGTTTCCAATAATTTTAACAATTTCGTTTACTTTTCGTGCTGGACAATCGTTTTCAATTCGCTTGGCGCGAGTAAACGATTACACGGTCTTATGTATAATTAATTATTCACTTGAAACATGAATGTGGATGAAGTGAATGTTGGTGAGACATATATATGCGCACCGATCTCGTCAATGGCTTCCTCATACCTAATGCATTGGTTAAGATATGTTATGCTAACACTTGTTGAAATGTTTGAAGCGTCCGTTTATTTTTGTTAGTAACCGCGTAAATCGTTGACCTTTTAGATTTAAATCATGTCCATAATCAATCATTACTGAAGAAGTTGAAATTTTTCGTTTCAAATATTTTTTTTTAAATAGAGCAAAAAACGTTCCCAGCAACAAGACATTCATCCTAACATTGAAAGAGTTTATCTAAAATATTAAAAAATTGATTTTAAGGTGAACTTAAGAATTGATTTAAATAATTCTTGAACTGAACTCAACGAACGCAATAAAGAAAGAACTTTAAGAAAGAAGTTTAAAAGGAATTTAATTGTAAGACTCTCAGTTCTCTCAGGTCTCTATAAAAAAAAGTTTTTCTCATTTCACTAGACGGACTGTTTGTGTTAAATGCTAAAATATTTACTTACTACGTCTACTCTTATTGGTTGCAAATATTTAACAAATTTGAATGAATCTTTTCCCTATTATCAAGTCAGTTTGGGGAGTCTCTCTTCGTGCACATATATATATTTATATATATACATATATATATATATATATATATATATATTCCATATATTTATATAGAGAGCATAAATAAGTTGTTACTGCATTACGGTTACGTCCTTGCACGCAGTATTCATATCTTTGCTTAAATGATGATACTTTCAATTTAATTCAATTCCTCAACAGGTTTGTCTCTAAATATACGAACACGTATATCGGTCGGTATGGCTTTTTTAAATCAATTGAAATTCGAACCAGAACAACACAAAACGCACAATGTACAACTGTTATGTAAGTACGTCCAATGTATATACATAAACACTCATGCAAGTGGAAGACAATAAAAGATTTTGTGTGTGTGTGTGTGTGTGTGTGTTTGTGTGTGTCTCTATATAGGTTATATTGTTAGGTTATTTTCTTTCATTTTTTTTTTTTATGTTTAAAGAAAATTATGTCATATATACATATACATATATACATGCATATATAAATATAGTAAGTAGCATACAATTGTTTATGCAATTCATTCGTTTGATTTTGAAAGAATGTTGTGGAAAAAGATTTAGGAAACATACTGGCTTGCCTGGCTTGTCTTCATAACAATTTTAAACTCTAGATGTCGTTTGAAATTTTCACAAAACAAAAAAAAAGCATAGACATCAACCATTTAGTTGATTGCTTCATTTGCTAGATAATGGTATTACCATTTCTACCCATTAATCACTGCTGCGAACAACCAACGCAATGCATAAAATAGTGTAATAGAATTTTCAATTTTAGTCCTTTCTATTATTGCGCTTCTGCTTGGCTTGTGTCCAAAATCCCTCTTCCACGCAATGTATTGCTTGATTCTTATCAAAAATCCCTCTTCTATGCATTCAATTAAAATCAAATTTCGTTTATCGTGGCTGACAATTTCGTATGATTTCGACGCAGTGGATCAGCTGGGAGACAAATGGGGAAATAATAAAAATTTGCCCAAGTAAACGTGAGAAGGAGTTAATTGTCTTTCCTATCAATTGTATATATGTGTGCTTCTTCTCAAAATTTATTTACTTTCCGGATTCGAAACTTGGCTGAGTACAAAGAATGCCGGACACTTTTGATAAGCAAGAAGATTGCCGTGCTAAGCAGTAATAATTTTATATGCCCGCCACTAGACTTCATCTAATGTCTCCTCGTTCGCCACTAGCGAGCGATTGTTTATAAAAATACAGTTATGCCTGATGAAGACCCATTGTTGGTACGATTTGTTAACAGACTTATTCATCTGTCCAACTGTGCGATCAATTGTTGTTGGGATTATGGTTATCTTCTCGTATGTAACGTCCAGATATTTAAATCACAGGTTCAAACATGTTCATCTACATTTGTCCTGTCGTCCGGTTTCCGTTTATTTTTTTGACTATTCGACAACTTTAAACCAAATTTGCTTAAGTTACAACAAAAGTTTCTACAGAAATCTGACACTCAAAAGTCTTTCGATAAAGTCCGTATTATAAGTTTTGAGAAGATTTTGAAGCACTCGCAACACTGCTTCCATGAATGACATAAAACTAAGAATAAATGATGATATATAAGTTGTGTGGGTGTATGTGTTTGTGTGGCTGCAACGATAATGAAAGTCATTAAAATTCATTCGAAAAAACTGTTTGAGTTGAGAGCCATCGAAGCTTCGCCTTTGTATCAAGGAGAGCCGAGCTTTCCAATCAACCATTATTTCTCTTTATAGTGAGTGTGGATGCCTGAGATCGATAGTTCCGCTTACATCACTCGGAAATACGCTATAAAAATAATACCGCATTGACACACATCTGATGGCACATCTATACATTGCTAAGGAACGCAATATAGTGAATCGGTTATGTCATATGTGTCTATATGTCCGTTCATTGGTCTGCCATTTATTGCTGGAATGCTTACGGCTGGGGAAAGTTGTCTACTTGATGTCTATATTCTTATCTAGTAGATAATCCTTCAAAGTGAATTTACAAGCAGATGCACGCCTGCAATAAAAAGAAAACTCTGGCGAAACTTTCAAACCCGCTATAGTTATCTTGAAAAAAGAAAAAGCTAAAAAAATTAAATTTCGATGCTCTATAACATTGTTGTATTTGTTGTAATAATAAGAGAAAAATCAATTTTTTTAACCATCGGAGGCGGACGGGAGCATGTCCATTTTATCGAAATGTTTGCAACGTCCGTAAGGATGATTCAAAAACCCTATAAAGTACGTTATCAGTGAGACAAATTTTAAATCGATATAAGCGATCGATGTTTGCCTGTCCATCTGCCCATCTGCAATATCTGTAGTAAACATTCTTCTGAAGATTGATATGGAAAATGGACCGAATCGAGCAAAGGACAAGCACACAGTGCTTCATAGGTTTTTCGCTCATTACTCATAAAGGACAATAGGCACACGATAGATATTGCCAGGTGTGTTCTACGAAAATGGGAAAAATCAACCACGCCCGCTCGTTATTATAAAATATGAAAATTTAGTTTTTTTTTTTTTTTTAATTTTTTTTTAGGATAAAGATGATGGGCACAAAAGATTCGCTCACAGTCGAATATAAAATCGGAAAATAAAATTTGTGGTCTTCCTCATCTTGTGCTATGTTCTCAGTTTATCGTGTACTATCGATGTGGCCTTTAACCGACCGGGGCCATGTTCAAAGCCGTCCTGCATGCCAGAGCTTTCAATGTGTTCATCAAATTTAAAGTTGATGTGATGACTTTTTCCGCCGGGAGTGTGTCTACCACGCATAAGACACTCATACGGGAAGACGGACGACAGCCTACGCACGTTGGAAATTTGATACGAATTAAGAATTCATATACTCTGCAATTTCGTTCCTGCCCGAATGTTATTACAGATGTGTTATTAAAATGAATGTCAACCTCTCAGTGATGGGTACAAAAAAAAGCGAGAGTTGATCTGAAAATTGATACAAATATATACCAAAGAGAACAAATGAAGATTGATCGACCATCTGTTGTGCGCACAATTCAAGTAATATTTTCCAATTTCATGCATATATTAGAGGTATGAAGGTATCAGGGTGTCATCGATCTTTAAAAATTTACATTACAACGCGATTTTATTCTCTCACGTACGTGTTTATGTTAGATTACGTTAGAAGAAAGTGAGATCGTTTTTAAAAGTTTTTTAAAGTTAAAAATGTACATCAAATATATTCCCTTACAAATATTTGCATAAAGAATGATCTCATGATGTCCCTCCACGTCATGGATACTTTTTGTCCTGCTGCGCTCAAAATGAAGTAAAAATTGTGTTTCTAAACAAAAATCTCTTTCATTGATTACTAAATGAAGCATTGGGAATGTGCATTGTTTTGTGATCGTGACACACCAGAAATAGGCAACGCGGACCACACAAAGTGCATCTGTTCTTAAATGCGTTCGTCTATCATTAAAAAAGTATTTAAATTAAAATGAAAAAACAAAATCATTATTAATATTCAAGTTGTTATGTATGTATGTATATATGTATGTATATGCGTGTTTTAGTTAAGCTATAATCCAAATACCGCAAAGGCATATATACTTGACTTTTGCACGAGTTTGTAACACTTCCGACGGCATGCTTCCTCGGGATTTCTAACCACTACTAAGAGACCTTAGAATAGAATTCAAATAAAAATTTTTCAGTAAATTAAAATAAATCGCTGAATTTGGAATCAAGTCGGAATTTTCGGAAGGGCAAGAAATTTCCTAAAAAAAAAAACAAAAAAACAAGAGAAATAAATGAGAAAAGAAAAAAAAGTGTAAAAAACTTTTATGTTCCCTTTGAAGCGAATCTATTGACCCCGCTTAAGGCACAATGGAATAATTTTAAGGAGAGATTGTTTTACGATCAAAAATCGCAACAATTAAGTTCTTTAACCGATGTTGTTGTTCTTCATTGGGACACTCTCTAAATGCGATGCAAGTGTGATGGTAAATTCGTTGTATGTGTATTCATGAGATGCTAAAAATAAAGACGTTCTGTTGCATTCATCACTTTATTGGTTTTTCAAATCTTATATACGGCAGCCGAAAAGATTACCGCAAATCGATTCGTTACTGATATAAAATAAAATAATTTCCAGTAGTAAGTTATTATTCAACACATAAACACATATTTGCGTATACATGTATATGCATACACATATCGCATACACATATCGCTCGATGCATAACGTATATGTAGGCAAGTTAGTGTACTTCCTTATTATTGACTTTGACTTTATCTGCAGCCTTTGTATGGAATGCATTCAAGACAGAGGTAGACATTGTGGCGGATGCGTCAAGCGTTTATCTAAGGCTTCGACTTTTTCAAGGGCCCCATTATATGTTAACTTAATCATTTTTCGCAATTTTCTTCTCTGTAAGAGAATATTTTCCAATATTTTTTACATGCCAATGTATAGTCGACGTAATCTTGTCGCTGTTTCGTCATTTTTATCAGTCCAATGTTATGTGTGCGTAGAGAACTGATTATATGATCATAGGTAAAATTTATATAAAAAAATTTCAATGTATTTTTTCAAAAATTCTGCATATTATTATATCCCTGATCGAAGGATAAGGGGTAAGGGGTTCAGTTTGTGAAAACGTTTGCAACGCCCAGAATGAAGCTTGAGAGATCCCACAAAGTATATATACTCTTGATCAGCATGAAATTCTGAATTAATTTTGAAAATGTCCGTCTGTCCGGTTGTCCATCTGTGGAAAGCTTGTTGTAAACATTCTCCTGGCAGCAAAAATCCACCTATCGCTCACAAGCTTGCAAAATAATTTGGAAAATAACCCAAACTTTTCAAAGAACACGCCTACAATGCCCAGACATGCTTATGCTACAAGAACTGTGAACAACTTTGGTTTCTGTGTTTTTCTCACTGGTTACTCAGAAACTACAACACACACAAATCAGCCGCGCCCATCCAATATCATGGAGAATCATGGAAAATGTAGTCGCGAGTGAATATAATTTTCTTCTCTTCTTCTATTTATGCCAATATCTGAACAAGAAAAAATATATATCGATCTCTATGTGACACTGTGAAAAATTGATTGACAAGGATATGTGCACACGCCCCTTTATATGGTAAAAAGTATTAAAACAATCAAGTAAACAATCTTCAGGATCTCAAAAACAGTGCACGTCAATTTCATGTGAACTTTTGTCTTAGTCCCATTACTAGTAAAAGGATTTATTGGAAAGCAGAAGAAAAAAAAAATTGATGATCACTGTTTAAGGATTCAATTTAAGCCAATTATTTCAAAATTTTTTAAATAATTTAAAGTAAATAGATGGTACGTACGTACGTACGTACGTACATATAAAACGGTGAATATTAACTGTACGTGCGAATGGAGGAATAGAGGAAAATTATATTAAACGTGAATTAATGTCTTAAAGATATTTGCTATGAATTTCTCTGTAAATTCTATTACCCTTGTGTGCTAAATGCCCGAATGTGGCCGTTAAGTCATTTCGTTTCAATAAAACATTTCTCATTGAAGGACTTGTAGGGAAAGTCGTTGCTGTTAACGTTACACGCAAGCATTAAAACGATTTAAGAGTACATCGGCTCCGCAGTAAAATCTAATAAAACGTTTAGCAGACGGATTATTATTAATATATTAAAACAATGATGCTGCGGTTATTTGATTGCTCGCATGCGCATGTGTACGTACGTTTTTGCATCGAGATGAATGGCAAGTTAAAGGGAATAAAATAATAAAAAGAAAATCGGAAATTAAATGTTAAATATTAAAATGCATTCCTACCCATCGAGCATAGGGTAATGTAGATATATGTATGTATATATATATAATATATAAACATAAAGTTTAATAAAAAGAGAACCAGAACCAGAATCAGAATCAGAATCAGAATCAGAAAAAGGAAAAAGAAAAAGAAAGAAAATATTTCTTCATGGTCTTGTTTGGTTCGCTTTCAATTGGAATAGTCAGCGGAAATACATTTAGCCAATAATTTTACGGTTTGTCTTTGGCTACAGCATCATCAACCATCGATGCAGTAACACTTGGGCATGAGGCCAAAACAACAGAAACAGTTTTATATATATATATATGTATATATATATATGTATATATATATATTATTATTTTTTTTTTTTTATTTTTCTTTTTATTATTTATTTATTTATTTATTTTTTTATTTTTTATTTTTTATATTTTTTTTTTATTTTTTTTTTCTTTTTGCATATAACGCTTTGTTAAGATTTTAATTTAAAGAACGAAAAATGTGCAGACAACAGAACAGTGATACCAAAAACTAATCAACGCACAAAAAATTACTTCCGACGAAATTAATTTCAGCACCCACTCGCTGGTAGAATTGATATCGTTCAAGACTTTAACTCTGGACTCCAAAATACGCAGTCATTGAAGTGGTGGTGAGTGGTGCGTAAACGAAGGCACCTCGTCATAACATGTGTCATTCATAGCCAGTTCTGGTCGATTAGTTGGTCGTCTGGTCGACCGGTCGACCGGTCGGCACGTCATTGACTGACCGTTTAGTTATGTGTTGTTGATTATTTAGTTATATGTTGGGATGGTTAGTGAACGCTGCTATAGATGCAACAGAATCTCTGCCAAGAAATGCGCTTTACAGTTGAAATTTGCCGGAGTCGATTTGAATATGCAGATCATATGGTGTACTGTATTGCATGTCTATACCACCACTATATGAATATATATATATATATATATATATATGCATACGCATACATGCAATATACAATTTATTCATATAAACATATATGTGAGGCTTAAAAGACGAACTCAGATAGATGGTAACGTTCAAGTGCCGTTGCAGCTATAAATTAAACAAGTCGAAAAGCCTGCTTTAGGGATTCAAATTCAACACAAAATCATAATAATGAAAATGAAAATAACTAAAGAAACGATAATCGATTTTTGTTTATTATGCTTTCGCGCACTTGAACCTAAACATCCATCCATCCATCTACAGGTTGGTAAAGAATGCTTCTTGCCCGATATGTTGTATACTGAACGTTGTTATTTATTATTGCGAACGCGATACATTTACATATATTCTTATATGCATATGTGCATGAAAGTGTAATAGCCAGTTATTGTGACGATGATGCTCGTGAGGGCGATGGTGGTCGTTTTGTACGTTTTTGCTATGAGATGCCAATTGCCCTTTTATCGTACTTGCGTACATGCATAAGATTTACTGGCTGAGTGCATACAACGGGATCATTTAATGAAGTAGTAAAACTCATTCATAAATGCTTTCAAATCACAATTGGTTGAATGCATTTTAGTAAATAGCAAACGACGACTAAATTAAAAATAAGCTAAAAAATAAAAATAAAAATAAAAATAAAAATAAAAACAACTGAACGTTTTTATGCATTTTAAACAAACGCGCATACATACACAAATACACACACACACACACATATATATATATATATATATAACAACAAACACGCAAGCACGGTCAACCATTTCATTTCCCTCATAGGCACATACAAGAGTATAGTTGAGGTCTCCATTTGTATCAATATTATAAACTTTTAACTTGCACACACAGACGGGCAAATGCTTGTATAGTTCTCTATATACTCGGGGAATTTTCTTCGTAAAAGTTATTAAAATGTTTATTTTAATATTTCGTTACAACTTACGTTTACATAAAACAATTAAAATTATATTGCATTTAACAGCAACAGCAATAACAAGAGCAATACCAATACCAATACCAATAGCAATAGCAATAGCAATAGCAATAGCAATAGCAATAGCAATAACAAATTAACAACATTAAAATAAGGTAAACAGCAAATGAGCGCAAAAAAAAAAACAAAAACCAACAACAACAATACATGGTATATAGAAATGTTATATGTATGGGTTAATCAAATGATTGCAATATGTAATATATATATATATATACGCGTAATATTCCGATTTATGATAATATCTAATAATCGTTTTGTGTAATCGTGTCTTTATTAAAATATTTCGCTGAGTGTAGGTCGGGCATGGCATGCAGTTGAGAATGTTCGCCCCAGTATGCAGACATAAATGAATTAACACACAAAAGCACATGTAATTCCTATTCGTCTGGCTTTTTCGTATCTTTGTCTGTCTGTGTGTCTGCCTATATGTCTGTCTTTTTGTCCGTCTATCTGGTTAAAATGAAACTTTTACATTCATACATACATACATACATACATACATACATTCAACTATAGATGATTGTGCATCAATCCGCATTCACTGACTCTGCATAACTTTATATACATAAATATGTATATATATATATATATATATACGTATATTGACCAGGCAAACAAGAAGAGAAGAAAGAAATCATCTTAACGTGTATGGTCATAACATAGCAAAACGAAATGACGTCTTAAGTATGGCACGAGCCCAACGCATGTGTCTACATTACACATAAGACGTGATTTCAAATTACTAAACCTCCGTTTTCGATTCGGATAATGTTAATAAGTCAGACGATGCATGTGCGGATGAATGTGCAGGACTACGAATTTTTAAATATTTGCAATAATTAAAATAAATAACTTATCAGAAATTTAAATACTCACTAAACCTCATACACACACCCTACAGATGTGCATTACTATTATTTATTATTAATTGATTGTTTCTCATCAATTTCTAATTCATTTAATTTCATTTACAGCGATTTAATAAAAGCCAGTGATTTTTTGGAACGAAAATCCTTTAAGATGAATGTCAAAAATTTGCCTAAGACATTCATATGATTTAACCTTTCAAGCTTCACGAAATTCAAATAGGAAAAAATCTATTCACTAACATATCCAAGTGTTTTAAGCAAAATGCAAGAGAGAGACGCACGCCACAAGTCGCAAGCATTTTGTTTTTTTTTTTCTTCTTCTTCTTCTTCTTCTTCTTCTTCTTCTTCTGATTGGCATTGGAGTTAACACAACTTTCTTAGGGGGTTCAATTAGAACTACTGCTCCATAAAATCAAATTTGATAAGAATTCAAGATGACTATAAGAAGAAAACGCATAGCTGCCCTTTTGTGACTAGTGATCAGCTGCCTAAGAGCAGCCTCTCAGTTCCTCAAACCCATATCGACCTTTAATTGCCAGCAATCAGATGCTTTAAAAATGGTTCGCTGGTTTGTAGGTGACGAAGCGCCGCGCCAAATAATACTTTGTTTCGATTACATACATCTAAACGAAAAGTTTCTTCATTATTCCAGCCATTCGCAAATGCCTCGAATCAATTCATTGATACAATGATGAGACCATAGTCGATCTCTACAATCGTGATTTTAATCATCTATCTGTCTATAGCCAGCCACTGAGCGAATACAGCGAAAAACCTTATCGCGGTTTCATTTACGATATTCTTTTCGTCCCTGATTCAAGCCATTTGATGAGCTGAAAATGTAACTGAAAATCGTCTACTTGACATTTCTCGACTCTCATGCTTCTCTAAACTGGCGACGCGAATTTTCATTTTTGCTCGATGTACGGTAACGTAATATGTGTGATGCGTACAGATTACGCGTAGATAAAATACAAGTGAAATATTATAATAACAGAATTTGTGTTTCCTAATCTATCTTCTTAGTACATTTGAAGTCAGTCTACCTGGACCGACATCAAGGGACAACTTTAAGACGAATTCGCGTTCATTTTCTCTTCTCGCATATTGTTAATCGCGCGTTAATGAATACTCGTTCGCGAGTAAGAGCAGAGAGAGAGAGAGAGAGAGAGACCTTTCAAGAGACTCTACCAACATTGCCTTGGTTGCCATCTATCCGCTAGCTTTGTTGATTGGAAATTTTTTATCAAAAATCAAAGAAAAATTTTCAGTTAAAGTTTGATTTTTTATTCATAATATTGAGGGCGTAATCATCATTCGATCATTCGATCGATAACTACAGTTTCAAGCCTGTGATGTTGCTCTCGTTCACCTACGATGTTACACTATTTGTCCGTTCGAAATGCCAGAACCCATATACATATGAAAATGGGATCACATGTGACTTGTGAGCTTGTGTTTGTGCACTGACTCGTGCACTGACTTTGCTTAAGTAAAACTACGCAAGTATTTTAATTTATTAATGAAGTGTTAAGACTAACTTTAGACGTAACTAGTGACATAAGTGAGAATTTATATGTAAGGAGAGAACGAACCATCGTTAACCATTTGATCATTTGACCATTGAAGCGGGAATTAGTTATCTTTTGACTAAGTAACGTAGCGGCAAATTGCTACCCGCAACGTGCAGGCAAATGCTTAACAAGTTGAGCTAAATTTCTCAAAACAACCGTTAAAACTCTTACTCATGTTCTTAAATGCAGTTATCAGGAATTCACTTAAGGTGGTACTTTCTCATCGATCCGAGAGGAAAGCCATCAGATATGAGTGAGTTCTCTCTCTATTTTCCACACAGAATGCTCGACAATTGGAATTAAATTAATAATCACAACCCAGATATTAATTAATCGATAGTGAACTCTCCTCTTCTTTTTGCTATCAAAGTAAGGATGAGTGTACACGTTGTTTAGCTGTGCATTTGTAAGGTAATAAATCGATCATAAGACATACGTAGGCGCGATAAAGTTGCAGGAAATAAGTAAAACTTTTTTTTATAAATTTCTTATCTACAATTTGCTTAAAAATGAATTTAGTTTTCCGGTTAAACAAACGAAAGTCAAAAAATCGAATTTCTAACAGTTCGGAAACTTTCCTTCATTAATATCCCAAGTTTTCACTACGATATTTGATAAATTATCGCATATATTGAGAGCAATTCTCATAGCCATCTGATGGTCGTCGTAGGGGAACGAAGATATTTTTTTAAAAAAAATAACTTTTAAACTGCCACCTATCAACTGTGTCCTTACATGAAGCAAAAAAATAAAATTATTATGGTGAATATATGCGACATATAATACCTAAAGAGCCGACCTAAGCCTATATTATGAATTCTTAACGATACCGATATGTAATGAGGATGGACGACGCTGGAGACGTAACTTAATCTTAGCATTGAGCAAATAACAGTTAGCTGACTTTAAGGACTTCGCTATGCAAGCAATATTAAAAAAAATAAGATTATCATTCTCCATTGAGAGGATGAGCTGAAGATTATGAAAGAGTTATCTTTAAATTAATCTCACGCGAATGCGAATGCGAATGTGAATGCGAATGTGAATGACAAAATGTGTCTGTCTGTGTGTGTGTGTGTGTGTGTGTGTGTGTGTGTGTGTGTGTGTGTGTGTGTGTGTGTGTGTGTGTGTTCAGATCATGACAATAAGTTCGTTTGAAAGCCATAGGAACAGAGAGAAAGAGTAAGTGAGAGAGAGAAAGAGAGAGAGAGAGAGAGAGAGAGAGAGAGAGAGAGAGAGATAGAGATAGAGATGAATAAACACTGAATTAATTCTGTTCTATTCAAACTGATACGATCTACGGGGTGCATATCCCTATGTTTTGCAATTATTTGATAAGCTTAAGATACCTCTTCTAATGGACATAATTAGACTAAACTAGAACAAATGCATTGATTATGTTATACTATATGCTTGGGTGTTAAGTTTTGTTTCTACAACAGCTTGATTTCAGTCGAAATAAAGGGCGAAAAAATTGCTTATTGTCCGTCATATCCCTAAGATAGGTTGCTTCGGTGACTTTAGTATTGTATATCGCCTATCATATATATATATATATATATAAATATCATGATGATATATCATCGGTCTAACTCGTACTATGTGTGCGAACGGGGAAACATTAAGTTTAAGTTAATTTCGTGTGCCTTTTATTCACGAGCGCATTTGATAAATTCCTGTTGATTAGCAAACTAAAAATTTTATTTTTAGGTTTGCATGAATGTAGTTATTTTTGTAAGTAAACGTCTGTGTAGATATTTAGGTACATGAATATATATATACAAATATAGCAACAAGTATAAGAACCCATGTATATCGAAGGAACAACAACAATAACAACAACACTAAAAAAGAAAAGAAATGCTTGTGAGTATATTAAAGTGCTTTGCTTTGCGTTTCGTTCTCCACCCTCATTCAATTAGCCAAATTATACGCTGTCCTGACAATCTTCTTGGAATTTTTTAAACTTGCAAAAAAACCGTCAAATTTGAATCACTATTACGAAGGAATCTTGCACTGAACAAAATTATGAAAAGAAAACCAAAAAAAAAAAAAAAAATTAAAAAAAAAAAAAATTAAAAAAAAAAATAATAAAAAAATAAAATAACAAAACCAAAACAAAACAAAGAAAAATATAACACATTCGAAAACATGCACACGTATATACATGCATACAAGCATATATATTAACTTTTAAAAATAGAGCACCACAGAGAGGCTGAGCAAAAGTCATCGCCCACAAAACTCATCACAAGTTCATCGACAAAGTACAAAAACAGAAAAACGCAACACCGACCGTAAGAAAAACTTAAAAATTTGTAGAAAAAAGTCATCGATTCACTTGCGTGATGCGTTGCCAAAATATAATTTATGAGAATAAACCACACATATACACGCATAGCTTGCGTGCGGTGGCGTTTTGCTCTTTCATATCTAACTTCAGAAAAAACGAAAACTAAAACACAAAAGAAACAAAAAAAAAAACAAAAAAAAAACAAAAAAGAAAAAAAACTCATATTTATTTGTGGCAAAACTTAAATGTATACTTATTCGCCTGCATATGCATACGTAACAATCAGCCGTCTCTATAAACATTCTCACATATGTGTACATCATCTCACTATATATGTTTATATGTTTATTTGTGTCAGTATACATACATATATATATATATATATATATATATTAATATATATATATATGTGGGAATCAAAATATTCCCATTATTAATACAAAACACATCTACATACCGTATCCTACCAAAAGTCGTATGCGTTGCTGATCTAAACTAAACCGAAAATGTACGAGCGTATGCTCGTACAAATTATTTGCAAGTCAGACAATTACCGACTAACTAGTCGCTTTACTTGATGTGATCTTGGCTACAAATCGAACGAAAGAAAGAAAGACCGAGACTGAACTAATTGATCACTAAATTATCTGTTCAATGCAATTGAGCCGATAGAGATATAGATAGATAGATAGAGATAGAGATAGAGATAGAGATAGAGAAAATAAAAGAGAAAGATAGCGATAGAGACATCATTGATGGTTAATTTTAATTTTTAGATTCCATGCATACGAAACTAGCCATTGCACAATGCATTGCACATTATATATATATATATATGCAATTGTGTGTGTGTGTGCATGTACAAATTTCATGAAATTCATCCTTATCGCCCTAACCAAACACATATATAATATGTAAAATGCATATACACATACACACGCATGCATGCATGCATGCATATCGATGAATATTTGTTGTAATTGTTGTAAAAGTGAGTAATTGACGAAAATTGATTCAATAGGTGTAAGGTTGCGAACTGAACTGTGCATCGATTGCAGAGGACTCGCATCGAATCATCCATACGCATCGAATTTATTTAACACGTAATTGTTATTGCGTGCATAACCCGGATGTCAATCACTCGATATAAGATTCATTCTTATCATTATTCGTGTATAGTGTATAGTGTATAGTGTCTGTGCTTCATTAGTATGTACGCACACTAAAGAGATAGCTAAGTAGCGTGCATGTAATGTTCTACGATTTAATCTGTGCGATTTCACTTTGATAGACAATTGATGAGACGCATTAATTTCATTTAAATCGATCATTATGCGTATTTATGCGAAGAAGAGTAAGAGTAAGAGTAAGAAGAAGAATAAGAAGAATGAGAAAAAAAAAAATTATCTAAATCGCACACAGTCAGCATTTATTATTTTTGAATTTTCCCTTAACAGACTAACTCGCATAACCTGCAGCGAACGCATTGAAATCGACGTAAACGTAAGCCTTTTTTGCCATTTTCCATTGCATTGAAATCGATCGATCTTTGATTATCATGTGATCATTTAATCAGAATCAGCATATATATATATATATATATATATATATATATATCAACCTTTATTTAAACAATTTGTCCTTTTCGCTCTTAAGTTAACATTTTTTTAAAGTAAAATTTTATAGTTTTACGAAACGATCGTCGAAGTATTCATATATTCTAATAAACGGTATTGATCAACGTGAAAGGGTTAGCGGAATGCATTTGTTATGCTATGACCCTTACCTAGAAGTCCTCTCCGTTAACAAGCAAACATCTTCTTCAATATTCTTCTAACGTTAAACATAAATCAGTTTATGTTTTAAAAATTCTACAAATTTTGTCTTAAGAGGTTTTGCTAATTATTCTTGTGATACAAAAATTTCGATTATCAATAATCTTGCATCCTTCCATTGTTCTTAGTGCGAATGCGATGACATGTCCTTTTACCCAAGCATTCATTTAAACTTACAGCAGATTACATTAAACGGACTATAAAGAAACATTTTTTTTTTTTTTTTTTCATTATTGCAAAGTATTTATTAAAAGGCAACAACATAAGCAAATTATGCGAACTTAAGTGCAGCCATAACTTTGCTTGGCTTATAGTTGCTTTAAGTAGACATAAAAACAACAAATATTTCCTTTTTAACACAGTCAGGTACAACGCTCATATTAAGGACAAAAACGCTTTGATATCAAAACCTCATTATCGCCCAACTTGTTCCCCTAAATAATTCTTCTCTTTACACCTATCGTAATAACACGCGACGATGCTCTCATAAAGGCATAATAACGTAATATATTATTATTATTATTATTATTATTATTATTATTATTATTATTATTATTAATTTAAACTTAAGTCGTAAAAAGCGCTAGCAACATCATCTAAGGCTATCGACTTTATTGAAAACACTACCGCACTTGAGATTTGAATCCGTGACCTTTGGGGTTGTTTGTCGAGAGACTCTTTGCTTGCTCGACCATTCAGCCGGATATATAATAATAATTAATGTAAAAAATTTTTAACTATTCCTATAGATTATCTTTTTATACCCATTACCGAAGACATGACGGATATATTCATTTTGTCAAAAGGTTTGCGACGCCCAAAAGGAAACATCAGACACCTCACAAAGTATATATATTCGTGATCATCACGCATCATATTGTAAATCGATTTAAGCATGTCCATCTGTCCGTCTGTTATAAACATTCTCCTGACCGCAAAAATGAATTTATTGCCTTCAAACTTCGCAGAAATAGTGGAAGTTCTTGCACGCAAGTTGGTGTTGAGAATAGGCCAAATCGACCTAAGGAGACGCACGCAGAACGCACGTAAACTGAGATTACTTCCGTTTTTCAGAGGGCATGAAAAATTGGTTTTTTGCTGATTACTCATAAACTAAAGCAAATAAATGTACAACAATTTTAACAATTTTATACTCTATGGGCGATGCTGTAGCATTTTTGCACAAAAATGGAAAAAAATGACCACGCCCACCCAATATTATAATGTAACAAAATTTAATTATTTTTTCAATATGCAGAAACAAGCTCCAAAAACCCCATAAATTCTTGGCCAGTTTCAAGTCTTGAATGCACCCAAACATGTCCGCCTCTTCATCTATCCATCTGTCTGTTTGCGCAACTGTGTAGAATTTGTTGTCTACAAATTTGCAAAAGCTTTTGGAATTAACCTAAACTTTTCAAAGGACACGCCTACACTACAAAAACTTTTATTTTGAAAATAGAAGAAGTCGACTGTGTCCACCCCATGCTATAGAGCGTGAGAATTTTGTCCTTTTACTTCTTTTGTCTTTTTTTGGGCAAAACGGTGACGGGTATAGAAGATTCGGTCTCGACAGAATTTAATTGTGTTACTTGTTGATTTTCAAGTTAGGGAATTCTGTATCCTTTGTATGCCCACAAAACTTTCGTATCATTGATTTTTCTGCATGAATTTCTTTTCTTATAATTACTCGAAGATTTCAAAGGTTTTTCTATGTAAAACTTGAGATAAAAACGAGTTTTTTGCACTTTTATATAAATTCGTTAAAAGAACTTTGAGTATGCGTCTATACGTCCATATTCCCGATAAGGAGAATGTTCAGAGTTCCAATGAATTTTATCCTTCGCGTAGGCGAGGGCTTATATTCTTAGTTAAGACGTTTGCTGCATAACTCGGATAGAAGATCCCCTCGGCCAAGAATCTTTAATTAGTGGCAGCAGGTACGGTTCTAAAGAGTTCTACAAAATGCATTACATTCGCAAAAAGGCTGATCTTCGCCACTTCATCTAATACCATTTTTCATTGATATTCCTGATGGTACATCAAAAACTACAGCTTACGTACATGCATACGCAAAAGGAAAATTAAGTTTCCTGTCAAGGACTCTCATCGTTTCGTTGCGTATTAAAATTTCAAGTTTCTTGCAAATCAATCAAATATTATATCAAATTGGCGTTATAGAGTAGAGAGAGAGTTCATAATAACTGAGCCTTTTCGCCTTAACTTACTCTTCATAGCCGCGGTTATACGGGAGTGAATTCAAAAAATTGTCGCTTCTGTTTGATATGCCGAAATATTTCCACTCAGCGATTCTTGCTGAGAAAGTTTCAACAATTTTTTTCAAAAGTAATCCTTTACAACAGAAGTAGTTGTACAAATCTATTCGGTCTTCTTTTGGATCCCATGTAACTCCTCTTTGTCACGCACTTCTTCCGAAATTTTAGCTACAAATAACTCTGACATTGATGCTTATGCGGCATAAATTTCACTTGCTTACAAGTTGTCGTTCCTATTGCATATCAAAGTTTAAACGGATCGATCTCATTTACGACATTGGGCTTATTTTCGCTCTTAACTTGAGTTCAAGTGCGGAAAAATGCAGCTGAAAAAGTGTGTATGTGATTTAGTTGCCTTGGAGTGAGAACAAACAGTCAGACAGTGGCTCAACAGATTTCATGCAAATAATTTTAGCCTAGAAAGCGACGAAGATTCGCATACGTCCGTCTGTCTCTAATAAAAGCCAGCCCGGAAGTGACGTTCAAGTTGGCCTAGAAGCATTTCTCGATTGCGGTGTACTCTGCAGACCCATCTGCTTTCGATTAGGGAATTAGATTATGCAGGCCCATCAAACCGTCAAAACCATGAAATTTCTACCGCAACGGTATCCGCAAACTACCCAAAGACCAAAGACCAAAGATAGTGATGACGAGTATCTTGATTATTAAACTGAGCAACAAGTGTGCTTTAAATAAAGTTGAATTTTATCAAAAAGTACGGAGAATTTCTTTATTCCTCCACTCTGATATATATATATATATATATATATGCGTGTGTGTGTGTAATAAGTGTATTATTATCCTTATGTGTTTAATTGTGTGTAAATGTACAACATAAGCAATGCATTACTTTCTTGTATATATGTATGCGTACACAATTTGAGGATATAATCATAATGTCAGTACACGGACGAACGACAAAGACATGCGGCTTTGGAAAATGCGGCCAACATTCGTTCCGTTTTACACACTTACACACAATGACATCCTAACTGCTCAACTCTACAGCAACTATTTGGTAAGGAATAATTAATTGCCTGCATTTATAGTGAAAGAAGAGGAAGAACAAGAGATAACTTCGATTTTGATATAATGCCTAAAGCTGCTATATGTTACAATAGGATTTGTCGAAAAATCCTATTCCATCCCGTCCTATCAACATAAATTCGAGCAAACCTTCATTTTACGTAATTTAAATGTAATACGCGATGCAACGAAACTTTCAATGCGCAGCGTCGCAGACGTTTGAAATTATTATGAAACTATTAAAATAACGTATTTACGCAAATAAAATGAAAAAATAAATAAAAATAATTAAAAACATTATAGTCAGACAAGTGCGACCTTTAAATACCCTATGCAGCACTTGACCTAATATATTACCAACAAATTGTGCTCTGTTCTCACATATAAGGTTTACTTTTCCATGAAAAGTTTAATACACGGCGGATATCAATAAATTGGCCCATCACGTCAACTTAACAGTTCGAGATACTATTACTCGGAGCTATCTACCGATAACTTTTACAAACCTCCCATCAAGCCCAACACGTCAGCTTAACAGTTCGAGATACTGTTACTTGGGGCTTTCTGTCGATAACTTTTACAAACCTCCCATCAAGCCCATCACGTCAGCTTAACAGTTCGAGATGCTATTGCTCGGAGCTATCTACCGATAACTTTTACAAACCTCCCATCAAGCCCAACACGTCAGCTTAACAGTCCGAGATACTATTACTTAGGGCTTGCTGTCGATAAATTGTACAAACCTCCTATCAAGCCCAACACGTCAGCTTAACAGTTCGAGATACTATTGCTCGGAGCTATCTACCGATAACTTTTACAAACCCCCCATCAAGCCCAACACGTCAGCTTAACAGTTCGAGATACTGTTACTTGGGGCTTGCTGTCGATATATTTTACAAATTACAAATTTTTGTTTTCAATTTTTTTTTCACTTAGTGAGTTTTTCAAAACGATGCTTTATATAGAGAATGATTGCGAAGATGGTCCGTTTCAATCTGTATGAACCCTAGATCGTTGCTGGGCCAAAGCGCGGCAATGTATGAAATTTCATCAGAAATTGGAAAAAAAAAAATGACGTGGACATGGATACAGCAGACGAAAAGGCAAACAGAGAGACAGACAGACTAGCTAAGACATATATAATCGAAGTCTTTCTGCATGTCGCACATTCATCTTCATAAACTTAATACATTCTGCACGACAAGATTTGTAGGGTATAAGTACACGCAATTCGTTAACTCACGCGAACGTAGTTAAGCGTATTTTTCGAGATTCTTATGTAGATTGACTTGATTCCAAACAGACTGAATGTATTATGTAGCTTCTCTACTGTCTTACTACGTTAATTAGACCTTAAAACTGAATTATTCATAGGCTGTTTGTTCTATCTGTCACTTCGTCTTGCCGTTTCTGCAAACAACTCTTGCTCGCTCTCTCTTCCTCATCTATGTAATTAGTATTCCTCAGCTATTTGTATGTTATTGCGTAAATCCGTCCTGAAAGCGATCTACACGACGCGCGCGTTGACTGTAAAATTAATTAATTGCGAACGCGTTATGATCGATAGGATTTGAAACCTTCGTAAGGAAAGATCTTGATGCGATAAACACTGCAAGCATATAACACGAACTGAACACCATCAAGAGAGGCTCTAAACTTTATTTCCTTTTAAATCTTTCTCACTGCATTGCAAAGAGATTTATTTTAATAAAATAATATACTGATAGGGAATATAATGAAATGTTTGCTAGGATCTCTTTCGAACTTCAATAAATTATAATCGAAGAGAGAAAATCATTCATTCATGCATATCTACGTGTCTACGTGTTTCATGACCATCGATATATGAGAACTAATTTTTATTACCTCATGGATATTTAGTATCATAAAAATCATCATATTTTTACCCAAGATTAACGATTCTTGCTTTTAAAGGACATTACGAATAATTTAATGTAAAAGTGTAAAAAAGTCGTTGCCGAATTTATTATTTCACTGCCGATTATTAAATAAGATGAACGTAAGAAAAGATAACAACATAATAGCTTGGAATACATTCTAAAAGGGCGAAGCAATAGCGACTGTTAACAGATTGTTATTAACACTAGACCGGATACGCACCATAAAACTTCCGTTCTGTTCAAAATTTATCCTTAAAATGATTTGTACTTTTCTTTTTTTTTAAGGGGGAACCTCTAAACACAACAAATTTAAGTGGAAAGATAAACGAACCGTTAGGAATAAAATGTATTTAGTCAAGAGTTAAACTTAGGCACGTTTGTCGCACGGCTTCATTTAGTAAATTATTCAATAAATTCTTTAAGACTTTATACGAATGTCAATGGACGTTTAAACACTTCCAATAGGATCATTAAAAATGATTTTTTCAAGGCCATAATTCTTCTGGCATATTTCTTCTTTCATGACTCAAGACATTTTCGAACAGAGTTTTGGGAGAAAATATTAAAAAAAAAAAAAAAAATCGCAATTTTTCATATCTTCAGTCTTTCCTACAAGGCTTCAGAAGTTACCTGCCTATCTGGCTTATGCAGCAGAAAACCTAAGCTTACTTTCCTAGCCAAAAACTTGGAAAGTTTTTTTTTTTCTGCGAAGAAGCGGATAGGGGGATAACGTATGTCCCCCATTCGTGTAACATGGTGACATGGTTCATAAAGAAGCAAGAAGAAAAGGGGAAAGAGGTCACAGCCTAATGGCTGCGTGCGCGATCAATAAGTATTATGCCTTTACCGACTGATACGATCAAAGAACACTCTAACGCACTTGCAATTTGAACCCACGAACATTGACTTGCCTAGTCGCTGTCGCTGTCGCTGTCGCTGTTCTTACCAAAGTTGTTTTTTAACATCTAGCAGATTATGCTGATCATTTTATATTTACTCGGCTTACTACGCTTTACACGAAATTTGATAAACGGTGGTAGAGTCTCAAAGAAGCTGAAATCTGATAACATTATGGACTTTATTGAGTTTTTGACTGCGATCATAAACAAAGAGAACTTTCGTTTAAAAGACTCAATTGTGCACTCAACTGTTGGCAATATCCTCCTGGAATTGTCATATGAGAGGGAATGGTGCACTATGTGAGCAGGATATTGTGTTGCATTTCTAACTTAAGATAAATTGCTTATCCAAAATGATTTGCGACGTAGGAGAGTTAATGATGCCTAACACTAATAGACCGAGAGAGAGACCGAGAGCGACTCTATTATAAAATTGAATGTAAACATGGGATAGTCGCTTGGCAATTAACCGGTAAATTTTAAAAGAAATGATTGGCCGAAATACTTACCCCGCTTGACATACCGTAATAAATGGCATAAAATACAAAGTCAGACAAATTGACTTTCGTTGGTGACGATCATATGCTCAGAAGAGAATGTTGCCGTCAACAAGCCGAAAAGAAGTGTCTAGAAGAACTAAAAGGTCTCAACTGGGAAGTGCCGTTTTGAAACTGACAACGCTACATATTAAATCTTCTTTCTTTTTAAATTCTATGATTCCATGCCGTCCGTGCTTGATGTGCGGTTTCCCTTAAATTTTGTATTCCAGTGTAATTATAATTTTACCCCGAATTGATTTTTTGCATTTCTTTACAGTAAATTGTTTGTGTTATCGTGTATGATAAAAATTTTTAAAAAAAAAAAAAAGCTATTCAGCGGAAATTTGCCTTAAAAACGATAAAAGGGTGAAGTAAAAGACATTTTCTCTCTCGATCTGTGGCATACTTACAGGAAAGACATGTGATGATAGAATTTTGTGTATTTGATATAGGGGGAACTGGAATCTTGATTCCTATATAACAAATTAAAATAATATCTTGTATGTTAACTCACTTTATCTATGTATTAGCGTAAGTATCTAGGGGTTGCTAGATTAGGAAAAAAAGCTTCTAAGCTCTTGAGAACGTGGAAGCCCACTGTGGATAATCGAATCGAATCGAATCGAATCGAATCGAAGTAAAACGATCGTATTTATTAATTCTACAAGTGTTCGAATAATTGTTGAACCATCAAACCTACGAATGTAAAATTGTTGTCCATTTTAGTTAAGCAACTGCAATGGATTTCATTTCACTTATATTTTCGGTTGCACGTTACGTTAAAACTTATTCCTTAAGAAATATTTTTGCTCGCCAGATCCATGAAGTCATTCAAAATGTTATGAGTTTAAATGCAGTTATTTTTACCCTTTAAAAATCATCGATTTTCTATAGGTTTTTCAATTCGTTATCACATCTTAGAACAGATTTACTTTACACGCATAATGTTGACAAGTGGCCAACACTGATGTACTCAATGTCATCCATTCATATCTTTGACAATGAAAAGTTGTTCATGGCATCGCATATCGGTCTACGACATTCCCTATAGACATTCTCCAGATGCTCGGTCCAAACTTTCTTATCAATTTCAATTTGTCTATGACGTTTGTCACATATGGCATAAAACTGCCTTGGAATTGTCCTATCCTCTGGATAAATATGTTTGCCTGCTCAGCTGTTCGCTTGCCGCCACTGCTGCAACATCAGGAGTAGATTTATTTAAAGATTTGGCGAAAGCAAGTTTTTAAACACATAATAAATATGTTAGGACACCGCCCCCTCTTACCCTATAGAATAACTCGCTTTAATTGTGATCGCAAAGATGAGCTTACGTTAGGTTTTCCAAAAGCGCCAATCATTCCCAAAATGATATGTAACTTGCATTGTTTGATTTCGAAAATCACTTTAAAATTCACTTTATTCGATTTTTAACTGAGGCCTCAGATATGTTCACGATATCTTAACCGATACAAGCAAACTTTAGAATGAGTGAACGAATGATTGAATTGATTGTTAGTCGAATCGAAAGCACATTCAAATGAATCTTTCGCTGCAACATTTTATAAAGGAATAAAAACTACTTTATGTATGGGGCTATGGGCACTTACAAAACTTCTGAGATCTTGGGACTCAGCTCACTTGTTTAGACGTCAAAGTAATCGAAATCATCAAAGAAGTTGACAGCGACATTTTTATGATATAAAAAAGGAATTTTTTTTTTTTTTTTGCTTAACTCTCTGTACAGTCGCAGGCAATAAAATAACAGACGAATATTAGTTAAACGATTTGGATCAATTAAATGCATAGATATAGAAAAAGAAGAAGAAGAAGAGGCCTCATTCAGCGAATAATACGTATTAATATGGAAAGTATCCTTGGAATAGATAAATTGAAATCCGAATTTCTTGTGCTATGAAAAAGCGTAAAGCGTGTTTCCTACGTATGAAATTTGACGGCTTCGAGTCCCCCGATATTGCTTTGCAAACTCTACAAATTTCAACCCATCAAGAGTAAAGCTGAAGAAGACCACTCTCGGGATCGAGTAAGTGATTGCGTTACTTGTAGGTTAAGAAAGAAGAAAAATATGATTATTGTCGAAGCCTTTTCAGAATTTTCTGTTTCAAGTCGAGAGAGATGAAAATTTTAGGTATAAAAAATTCCTTTATCCTATAATCTATTTTTGCCTACTTTTCCGCAAATGCATAATGAATTCAAAGAACTAACGCAAGGGTTCAATAAAGCCAAAAAAAAAAAAAAGAAAAAAAATGATCCGATATTCATAGTTTTGCTAGTGTTCATCCCACTTTTTAAGGCTAAAATTTACTTCTCTGGAATAATATATAAGAAAGGGGATAAAAAAAAACTCCCTGCAAAAGCGCTTAAATAGTCGTATTGATGTTGGTCGACGTTTCCGACTTTCCGACAAGTCACTACAAGCTTTCCGAACCAAAGGTCTAGTTTCTAAGAAGGCTTTTTTTTTTTGTAAATATTGACCATAGCGTCGGAGTATTAAATTGTGTTTCTAATTGTTTTCCCTTTACTGATATTGACACAGTGTCCACCTCTTTTACAGTTTCTATGACATCTCTGGCATGAAATCGATTGATTTCGTCACTTTTTGTCTTCGCCCTGCTGCTGTAAGAGAAGTTAAAAAAAATGGCTCCGTCAAATGGAAAAGGAAAGTAGAGTGAAAGTAAAAATACGAAAAGCAATGCCCAGTGAGGGCCATTAAAGCATTTGCAATATAATATTCATGTAATTGGTCAAAAAAGTATCGGGAAATCGATAAAATATAAATGGACGGCGGACGTACATGTATGAGCTTCTTGAAAATAAACTATATTTGAGGTGAAATGAGGAGAATTTCTTAGTTCACGTAAATTGAACATTGTTTTTATAAAGGATACTCTTTTCATTTTAGTCGATGCGTGCGATGCTTGATCGTCGTGATGGCAGCCCTCAGCGTTTTAGAAATTAGAAATTTCAGCGTAAGAATAAGCAAAGAACTCTTGGGGTTTTAAATGAAGAATTTCGTTTACGAACTTGCTTTGATTTATTGAGTAACTGTTGTGATCGAGCAAAAGGGGTCAAGTTTGCAATCACTTAACGATCGTGCTTTGATTGCTTTACAGAATATTTACATGCCGTGCCTTTCATTGAAAAGGCAAAGGGCATCATTAAAAGATCTTCTAGAGCATTTTCAATAAGCGATTTCGCTTAAGAATTTCTAACGGAAACTGAAAAGTTGAGGTAAATACCCGCCTAACACTTGTAATTAATTTTTGAAAAGACGATCTCTAACCTCCTTTCTTTCTTTGCTGAGCGTACTCTTAAGCGGAGCGGAGCAATTACTTTTATTGACTCTTGGAAGCATACTTGACTTTGCCAGGGAACCAAATAAGCTGACAATGCCCACTAGATTTCACATAAGTCGTATATTTCCATGTTTTCCTTTCAAATGCTACACATTGTCATACAGTAGAGCACATTGCGAATAGATACTTGACGCGCTGGTCAGATGAACACTTTTTATGCACGTTATAGACGGGAAAGAACAAAGAAAAGTGAAAAAAAAAAGAAAAGAAAAGCTTTATAGATTCTCACAACACAACAAGATGGCAGATTTAGTTCGTGAAGCCGCTACATTTATAGCATAATTTGCATTTCCATGATTAGCGATCTGGAAAGTTATTCAAATTATAAGTGAATTTTTGCTAAGCAAAAAAAAAAAAAAAAAAGTGTTGTATTCCTAAAACTAATTAAATAAACTTTGTGCCATATATATAATACCAACTGTTGTTGTGTCAAATATGTGAGTAACATGTGTACATATACAGCCGGTATAGGTATTTAGTTATATATTAACCTTATCTTAAGACTGTTGCATTAACCTGTAACACCGTCGGCTTACAAATGCATAATGCATGTAAGGAGAGAGATATGTATACATATATGTTAATACGCTTGCTCCTTACGTCTAGCATCTAAAATGAATTCCGATTCGATGAGATTTGAATGAGTTACCGACACTTACCATCATAAATTTTTGATCTTCAAATTGATGATCATTGCCACGGTGTAGGATATGCATTTTTGCTTGTTAGAGAGCTTTTCGTTTTTGTTCCTTGAAAATGCAAAATTTATAAAATTTTTTGATATTTTCGTTTATTACTTTTCCTAACTCTAACTGCTCTCCTGCTTTTTTTCTTTTTCTTTTCTTTTCTTTTCTTTTGTTTTGTTTTGTTATTTTTACATTTATATATTTATATATTTATATATTTATATATATATATATATATATATATATATGTATATATATATATATATAATTAACTGATGATGATATTATTGTTATTGTAATGTAATTATGAAAATATTTTTTAATAATTCAAATTTTTCAAATAATTTCGAAACTTATTTATGAACATGTTTAGCGTATACATTGCACAATAACGCATATGCATGTTAATGTGAAGTGAAGACATCGAGAACAGGAGTGTTGGTTAGAAACAGAAATGCAGGTACGATTGGCAAAAAATGTGTGTGCGCGCGTAAGTGTCGACTGTGTTGAATATCTTTCTTATGCGTATGTATGTGTTCTGACTGACTGAAATTGGCACAAATTGTTAACAATAAGGCAACTGTGACTTAATTTACATAAATTTGTTGTTGTTTGCTTCTTTCTTTGCTTTTGTTTTTTTGCTTTTTTGCTTTTTTTTTTTTTTTTTAATTTTTTTTCTTCTCTTAGTAGTAGTAACTTTTAAGTTAAGAAATTACGGCAAAATATTCAAATGAGTCTAATAATGCGCATCATTACTTCTACTGGTTTCAGGTCATCATACCTGATGAACTCTTCATTTGTTCATTTATTTATTTCAGTTATTCAAAGGTTGTCCACTTTCAAAACTTTCATCTGTTCTGTATCGGTAATTATTCGATTTGTGTTAGAAAACGTATCGTGTAAACAAAATAATTATTGAAAATGCAATTTCTGTTCAATTTCGTTTCATGTGACAAATGCGACCAACATAAGGAAATATATGCCTGTCTGCCTCATTAGTGTTGATTATTTGTTGTGGTTGTTTGTTGATTTTGTTTTTCGTTTTGTTTTGTTTTGTTTTTTTTGCATTTTTATTTTTTTTGTTCCTTGTTATGCGTTTGAATTCTTTGTTATCGAAAAAAAACTGTGCCTAGATTTTTGTGGGTTTTTAGTAGCGATTTGATTTTCATAGACGTGCAATTGATGAAACGACCCGAAACCGAAATGCCCTTGCGCAGCCACAGACGGTAGTTTTCGACTGAAACTTAGTTTTCTGGTTGGACACTAAAACCTTCGGGGTATGTAAGTAAGGCAGCAAATGCTGCTCCGCATTTGTTGTTTTTTTTTTTTTTCCTTTTTTGTTTTTCTTTTCTTTTCTTTTTTTTTATTTCGTTCCTTAGCACACATACAGACTTACTTGATTAAAATAAAGAAAAAAAAAAGCGAAAAAAAAAAACAAATTGTATCAACCGGCAGACCAACAACTTGCCAAACGACCGACCGAACAACCTTTTTTAGTTGAAAATGAAAACAAAAAAATATGAAAAAAAGAAGAAAAAAAAAAAAGCACAAATAAATAAAATCAAAATAAAAGAGAGAGAGAAGAAAACAATAGATACGGATTTGGTGGTTAATTCTGAAAGATACACAAAATCAGGATGAGATACAAGATGTATCGCACACTCGCTTTTATGCATTTGTATGTCCACTTATGTGCCGTATTTGCTGTTTTGTTTTTGTTTTTCTAATTCATTAATTATTTCATAAAATTTAAGCACTTAAGCAAGCATTTTAAGAGAGAATAACTCGGAAGAGAACATCAGTTTTCGCAACGATTTATGCAGAGTACAAAAGCTACTCTCTCTCTCTCTCTCTCTCTTAAGGACAAATTGTTAAGCAAAGTTTGTTTACAACATTGCGTCAAATTCATATATAGCGTGCTGGCTTTGCATTTGCCCGATACATATCTAATTCTCTCTTTCTCTTTCCCTTTCTCTTTCTCTCTCTCTCTCGCTCTCTCTCTCTCACTCTCATTGACACTTCAATTATCTCTCTTGACAAAATTACATATAGATAAGCATTCGGTAAACGCAGATATGTTCTCCAAGATGCTTAAGCTGCATAATTTGAATGGTGTCAAGAGAGCGTTTGTTGGAATGTTTTGCTTAAATACGTTTCTCTTTTCTCATTAGCTGAGTTTGCGTAGTTTGCGAAAACTAGTTTTTATATATATTTTTGTAGCATCGTTCAGGTTTCGCTTTTGAATGCAACTCTCGCAGCCATTTATGAATGTTGAAGCCACACCTTTTCTACTGGGTACTAGACAATGGGTTGGCCCAAATGAAAAGTAATGCAGCATACGACATATTTGAAACAGTGCTACCGATCAATTTACTTTATGCTACAACATGCTGCCAACACTAGCGAACAAGGCATGCCCTTAAGGGTGGAGGCGCTCGCTACTGGCTAGAACTCGGGCAATCGTTCACAAATTTCACGTATGTATACGTATATGTGTATAAATGGGTGCATATTTCTCTATATGCGTGCGTGTATGTGTGTATGTGTGTGTATATATATATATGTGTATATATCTATGTCCATATATATATGTAAATATGAAATTCGCCCGTATGTATAGGACCGTGCGTTTATGGTTTTTTCCCCATATATATCCCTTAATGAACGCGTGTATGTATGTATGCTAGTACGTATGTATGTAGGTGTGTATGTGTGTGCGTGTGTGTGTGTTTTATGTAAGTGGCTCTTGGTGCGTTACAATTTCTTTACGTAAATAAAATTCATATTTATCCATATATGTATAGGTATTAAAATTTTATATGTGTGCGCTCGTAAATACACATCCATAGCCCACTATATATATTGTCTGCTACCTCTGTTATATAAATCGTCTCCGTAGTGTTGTTATTTTGTTTGTTTCTCATTTTCTTTATTTTATTTTATTTTATTTTTGAAACATCCATGCAATACATGTTTACATACACACACAGTACATAGCAAAATAATTGCAATTTTTTTTGCAATAAAATATTACTCTCAGAATATTCGGATCTTTCCTTAATAATATTTTTCAAAAAATTTATATATCCTGATTTGTTACATCCATTAAATTTAATTCCAATATATTTAATTTTTCTGAATCAATAAAGTGCCCGCTAATGCGATCTATATATGAAAACTATAACTTTTATCGAAGGTAATCATAAAATCTTTCGTAATTAGGCTCCAAACGAACCTGATGAAGAGAATCCTTTATAAAGGCCATAAGAAGCATAAGATAATTTTCATAATTTTCGTCTACGGCCAAAGATTACTGTCAAGTAAACACTATCGCTGAACCATCATCGCTAAGCATCAGAATCCACGTTGATCCACGTTGCCTTACGCGTCGTATAAGGTTAGTCAGTGACTTTGATGATGATGATCAGATCAGAAATCCCGCATTAGACAACTTTTACAATAGTCTACTAAAATTATGAATCCAAGGCATAACGACAGATAGGATAGATGAATAGATAAATATGTGAGCAATTAACACATCAAAGAACCTCAGACGGGCTATAGAGAGAAATTACAGATACTTCTTCGTATTTATTTGATGTCGCTAATGAAAAAAAAAAACAAAAATACCTTGACAAGCTTGTATATGTTCCTGTTAAAAAGAAATCATCGAACAGCTCGACAATGTTGAAAAAAGTGAAACCGAGAATTCAGAATTTTAATTAATAACTTGGAGTTACTATCAGATAATATCTTCAAATTTGGCGAAGAGTTGAAAATTATTTCGATTTGCGTTCACTGACATACACGCAGTCAATGTAGCCAGCGGAAGAGTTTTAGTTTGCCGCAATGTTTGCTTGTAATTTCATATAAAAAATCGTTTTTTTTTTTAAAAAGATTCTTCGAACCGCCAGCTTGAGTTAAATACGAAACGAAAAAGTTGAAGCATTAAAAAAATCTTACTTATGCTCTTTTATCGACATGACAAAAAAAAAAAAGTATTTTTTTTTTTTTCTTAAGAAAGACTTGCAATTGTTTTACTATGCAGTGTAATTCTCTGGACGTAAGGGATGCTAAATAATTAATATTGATTATTTTGAGAATATGAAATAAAATCTTTGCTTTTTCAAGAATATTTACATTTTGATAACCAGTAATATGGTTGCAAATAAACAAAAAAAAAAGAAAGAAAAAAAAAATAGCTTTTATTAAAGATTTCCTAAAATCATGTAAAGAGTTCGAAATGCATTTAAAGCTGAAGGCTTTATCTGCCTATCCTTTAATGTTTTGACGAACTAAAAAATCAAAATCAAATAAATGGAATTTCATTCCTACATATTGATGTCCAATCGAAGCAAGAGCCCTCTGAAGCATGTAATGTATAATTTCTTGTTTTAGCATCACTTCCGCTCATCGTGGGAAAAAAATTTAAATTCTAAAATGAAAATCTAAGAATTTTAAAAAATGAATCTTAATCTCTTAAATTACGTATAACAATATGTTGACAAACGCGCTAAAAGCTATGCTATGCTATCGAAAAACTAAAACAATTCCGAGAAAATAATTCAACATTTTAAACATTTAACATTTAAACTATTGCTGTAAGTATTTTCATGTAATTTTGCGGCGAATTGCACGAGCGATCAGTTCAGAATCAGAAAAGCATTTCAATTATTTGCGAGATTACTGCCGAGATAATAGGCTGTCTTACTTCCTGCATACTTGAATACTTGAATACTTGAATACTTGAATACTTGCATGCACTTGAATGCACTTATGTCGAAAGGATAAATGCAGACTTTTCTCAAGATTTACTTATTTATTTATTTTTATTAGCTTTATTGGCAATGTGTGTGTGTGTGTGTGTGTGGGCTTTACGAATTTTCTAAAAGTCCATTTCAATCTTCCCATAATGCTATCACTATTGATACAACCATTATAAGCTAAATGCTAAAATGCTGTCATTATCACAGACGAGCTTAGTTTTAAAGTCGATTAAGTCAAGCAGTGTACTTACTACCAACTTACTACTTCACTAAGGTTAAATGTCTTATCTAAATTAAAATTTATTTTCCACATAATAATCGATTTCATGCTCTAACAATACTAAACCATAATAGTTGACGGCATTCTTGAAAGTTTCCCTAAATACTGAGAAATTTATTCATACAGCCATGGGCAACTAAATAGCACAGATTTTAATCAAACGGTCAATTTTTCAATTTTCATTTATTAGCATAGTTGCGCCTAATCTTTAATTTTGTGCTATCACTATGTCCAAAGTATTTGCATACCTTATGTGTACTGCAAACGTTTTTTAGTCTAATTGCAGGTACATTTTAAAGTATTTACCTATCACCGAAGCAGGATAAGGGGTATATTCATTTTGTCACAACGTTTGCAACACGCAGAAGCATGAGGCATTAGAGACCCCACAAAGTATATACATTCTAGATCAGCACCAAATTCCAAGTCGATCTAAGCATGTCCGGCTGTCCGTTATAAACATTCTCCTGGCCATGAAAATGAAGCGAAATGGAATTCAAATTTGCCAGAAACAGTAGAAGTTCTTGCACGCAGGCTGGTATTGCAAGTGGGCCAAATCGATTGGAGGACCCACTCGCAGCGCCACGTAAACTGAGCACGGCTCTGCTTTTCAAAAGTAATGAAAAAGTGCAAAGCAAGTTAATGTACAACAATTTTAACGTATACTCTATGGGCGATGTTGTAGCATTTTTGCACAAAAATGGAAAAAAATGACCACGCCCACCCAATATTATAGTGTAACAAAATTTAATTATTTTTTCAATACATTTATAACACGCAGAAACAAGCTTCAAAAACCCCATAAACTCTTGGCCAGTTTCAAATCTTGAACGCACCTAAACATGTCCGCCTATTCGTCCGTCCATCTGTCTGTTTGCACAACTGTGCAGTATTTGTTGCCTAAAAATTTGTAAAAGAATTTGGAATTGACATAAACTTTTCGAAGAACACGCCTACAACGCCCACATGTCTCTACAACAAAAACTTTTATTTTGAAAATAGAAGACGTCAACTGCGCCCATTCCATACTATAGAGCATGAGAATTTTGTTATTTTACTTTTTGTCTTTTTTTGGGGTCTCGATCGAATTTCACTTTTTTACATGTTTTTTTTTTTTTTTTTATACGTCTATTTTTTAAATCTTTGCGTTTATTCTTACAATAATAAGGGTTAGGTAATAATTTGCCTTTACTTGTAGTTAATACTTTGTTTGTACTTTTCTCAAAAAAAAAAAAAAAAATGAAAATGAATTTTTAATCATATAATGTACGAGTAGAACATAACTAATCGATAAAATTCAAACCAATCTGAGACGTGCTGCATATTAATTGCCTTTAAACTATTGTGTTGTGTTATTTTCCGATCGAGTAATACGAATAGACATAACAATCAACAAATTAAGCTCATTGGGGGTTTACTTTTCGCATACCTCTAACTACAAACTAAAGTTTGCTCCGATCTTGATCGAGTCAAAACAATCTCAAGGATTTTGATTGTATTGACTAGGGTAGATGCCGTCCAACGGTCAGTGGGAATTAGAAAATGATTCGAGTTCCGTAGGAAACTGGAACAAAATAATTTACGTTAAAAAGAAAAGAAAAATAAAATCATATCAATATGCACCTCTTCCCCTTACGATCCTCTCTCACTTAAATGAATCTGCCTAAGACGATCCCCTTAATACTCAAGAGAACAAAAAAGGCAAGCATCCTGAGAATGAAGAAAAATTTTCTAATACAGGTTTCGTTCATAACAAAGCTTCGGTAATTTGGGAGGAAAACTGAAAATCGGGAAAATCATTGAAAAAATATTATGACTAAATTTTGAAAATAAATGGCATCATATCGGTTAGAATGAATCGAAGTCAGTAATTGCGCTTGAAATAACTCCATTATCCGTACAATTTTTTTTAGTGGCGTCGGTTCAATTCTGCGGTTATAAAGAGTGAACTGTTTTGCCATGAAACTCGCAAATTACGAGATTACGGAACCGCCGGCTTTTTACCGTAACGCAACAAACAAATTATGAGATTATTTTTGTATACGAACAGCGGTGTTCTTCGTTAAGGAAGCCATCATTTTTAAATTTTTTATTGAGTGCGTGTGATATGTTGCATGGCCTACGATCTTCTGTTTTGCCTCCAATATGCGTTACAATCTGATTATAATTTTGCTCAGTTTCTTTAAGTGCCGATAAATCGACATCGAGATATCGACACATCGCCATCATTACTGTTATATTTGTCACTACTTGCATTTGTGTTCGTCTCGCGGCGACGTCAAAATTATGAAAGATGAACTTGAGTTTCTTAATCTGATTCCAGTGTTTCCGTTCGCTCGAAATTAACACCATTTCGCTCTTTATCATTATTTAAGTACTAGCTGTGAACTCTCATCGGAATCTGATTCTGTTTCCGATCTTTGACTATTAGACCAATCTGTATTCCGTATCCATATTCAAGGCCAACGTATCATTTCAAACTTGATGTCATAGCTCTGATGTAAGAGCTCTAGGTTATCGCTTGTTTTCTCGAAGTTATTTCAAAAAATATTTTTTTGTTACTTTCTTTGGTCCTTCGCACAAATCGTCCTTTTATCGAGAAACAATATTGTGTGTGTATTATCAGAAATTTTCTTAACGAATTTTCGCTTTTCTTCTGGGCTCTTGGGTTCGTTTTGGGCTTTGAAATCAAATTAATGGCGTTAGCATCGTTTCTATTAAAAGGAGTGACAAGGATGAAAATAACGTTTCGAATGCATACAAGCTGTGAACCGTGACCTATGGAATATATCCACAACTCAGTTTACTCAGCAATTGATCTGCTGATCATCTCGTGATATTTTTAAATAAATTCGTAAAAGTTCCAACCGAAAATAACTGAGGCACTGAGTTATTGAAAAAAGAGATGTCTCTAGGTTTCTAAAGTGAGCTCCTGCCATCAAAACTTCACCCCACTATATCCGATAGCGTACGGATTAAGAAAACGTCCCTCGTCCCCGGAAGCTGATTGGTGCCTGGGTAGCAGAATACACGGGCTGTTGAGTTGCTTTCTAGTGAGAGCGAGACCCATCGCAGACTGTTGCAATGCAACCCGGCACCAAGCAAACCATCCTTCCGCGATTTGAGCCAAACTACATCCATTACGAAGCTCTCGCAAGGGCCGTAGTCTTTGTTAGGCTGAAGCAGAAGATTGCTTCAGATAAAGCCTAAAAGACAAGAATTTGCCATGTTATAGAAAACCTCCAGATGTAGCTGCAATTCTTCTAATTAGGCAGAGGGAAGTCCATCCGTCCAAATGAAAGTGCAGCTCCATAGCATGCAACCCTCTTGGAAGAGCGTGTGCCTATAGAGTTTTTGAAAATGATTTTTCTTAAGTGAAATTCGCACCTTTGCCGTCGACTCTAGTGATTTCTTAGATGAGAAGAAGTTCTAGAAAAACCATGCCATCTATATGACTGCATAAATAGTACAGCAGTTTTATTGAACTTAAGTTTATTTTCGGATTTGGTTTTCAGATGGCAAACAATATCTTGGATTAGCATAATTCTTCACTTAAACGAAATGAAAATTTATTGTTAATACAATCATTTAGCAAATTTGATAAAAGCTCTGCCGGCGATCAACATTGAAACGATAACATAAATATATAAGGGAATAAAGAAGTTCTTTAGGGAAACAAACAACTTCCTGGTTGACTTTCAATTATTAAACAAAAAAAACAAAAAAACAAAAAAACAAAAAAACAAAAAAAATTAGAAAAATCCTTCTTTATAAAGTGTTTTTTTTTTTTTTTTTTTTTTTGTTCATGCGTTAAAAACATAAATAATCTCGTTTTCTGTTTGACAAAAAGGTAAAAACAGAAAGGACGAATACAAACAACTAAACTAAATTAAATTATGTGATTGTAAATTGCTTTAGTCGTTTAATGTGGTTGCCGTTACTGTCGCTTAGAGTCCGTTTACTTTCAACTTTTTATTAGTTCGTGTATCTGTTTTAGTAAACAAAGAAATTAAATCTACAACTTTTTCCCTTCGAGGTTTTAGGGAATTATTAACATACAAATACCAGAGGTCAGGTGTAATTTTGTAACTGTAACATACCACAGGCTTTGAGATCTGTGCGTGTTTGCCTGTTTATTTATGTGTGTGTGTGTGTGTGTGTATATATATATATATATATATATGCGCGCGCGCGCGCGTGTATATATACTTGTGTGTGTGTATAGGTGGCCATGCCACCTATATTAATATAATGCAATCTACGTAATAAACAGTAAAACGAGTGAAAGCAAAGAGTAGCAAAATTGTAAAATTTTATAAATGAAATGTTGTTCGAAAGGAGAATTGTTTATTTCTTATTTATCTTTCCCTTTGTGCGTGTATTTATGTATGTGTGTGTATCTGTATGTGTATGTGTGTATTTGTGTATGTGTGAAGATTCTTCTTCTTCTCTTTTTCGCCATAATTATACACTTTGTATTCCGTTCTGTTTTAGTTTAAATTAAATTTGCGTAGCAAACACTCTTGTTTCACTCATTACGACATATTTATGCATTGTTAACTAATTTGTTGTAGTAATTAAGCAGCGTTTCTTTCGCTTTTTCTTACACTAACCTAACAAGTTTTGCCCGAATGCATGGGACATATATAGACGATATCATGCGTATCATAAACATTAGTAAGACTGTAACTGCATAATAATACTCATCGTAACCCTGAATAGTGAAAACAATTATGCCGCTTCGTCGAGCCGTGTGCGTATTCTCGATTCCGATGCAAACACAATTCCAAACTTCAAATTTTCATCGAAAAGAACAAAATTTACTTTAAATTTCTTTCTCTTTCTCTTTGTCTTCCTTCCTTCCCCATTATAATCAATGGTGAGTTAAATCGCTTCCTCGATTTTGCATAATTTGCAAAAATGCGAAAATTCCAAATCTCATCTTCATCTATAGAGTGTCCATAAAATCACTTCGAAAATAATTTCGATTGAAACCACGGATTTATATATTAATCGAAAGTTCCACACTTTAAATAAAATGTAATGTTATGTGCGGAAAACCAAATGACATATAATTGCATCCAGAGCTTTGCTGGCTACGTATGCTTTAATTGAAATTTTCCATCAGGTCTCAATTTCCTCCCTCACGAAGAACGAATGGAGAGCGAGCTCTAATCGCTGCTCGTGATCGGTAGGCTTCCGTTCTTGCAGGCGTGAAGAAGCAAATCTTTCGTGAGACAACGTTGTCGAGAGTTTCGCGGGACGTCCGATTCGTGTATGAAGCATTTGCTGTTACTCAAAAACCGCTGCGATGATTTGCGTTGTCTTCAAGGACGACACGGGTGTTGCTAAGATTACTAACACTTTTCTAAACAATTTCTTCACACTTCACCGCATAAATTTTACAAAATTCAAATCTTGCCCGACTATTGCGACGCTACAATAATGACCATCGTTCATCGTGTGATTAGGTATGTTTTTCGAGCTCATTACTTTTTAGCTATGTTTATGTGTATAAGCAAGTGGTACATATGGAGTGGGAACATATTTCCTTTATGACCAGTGGAAGATGTTTTTTGAATTCTTAAGCTTATTAAAAACAAAATTCATGCACATAGCAATAAATCATATAAGAATTCGGTGAGAAAAGCCAACGGAACTTTAAGATCGGACATAATCGACATTATCTTCAAACAGGGGAAATGTCATTAATTTAGCAAAAGCGATTATAATCGCACTATATTTTCTTTATTCCTGAGCTATTTTTTGTTAATCAACAATACTGATAACCAACCAAAGTAATAGTTATCATGGGATTCGTCAGTCTAAGCCCAAGAGAATTTAAAGCTCGCCTTGTTTTGTTGTTCCTGTCCTTTACAATACTTTAGTGCCAAAGCCCTTCTACTTAACGCTTAAAGGCTTTTCAATTGATTGATAGCAAATGCTAAGGAGGAAGTCCTCTTCCACTGCCTAATGAGATTTGCGGTTAAATGCCGGGATTCGATTTAAATATTAACAAAAATTTGCTCAATTCGTCATATGATGCGTTTGACGCTTAACGTTTGATTCTAAACGCATACAATTTTATATGTTGATGCTGCAAGATCGATATTCATAGCGGCCAACTTGCATAAACAATCACAAGCCATGTTGCCGGGATTATAAATAGTATCGCCTTAAAAAGAACCTCTGCGCGCACCAGTTGGACGCCTTGGTTGGTGTCTTCAAAGCGAAAAAGTGGCTTTCTACCAGCGAAGCATTCCTAAAATAAGCTCTTTGGTATGACCTTGAGCTCTTCCTTAAACGTGGCAAAATTCCGTCCTCTCATGGATCTTTTCAGTTTTGAGAACAGACGGAGGTGACATGGGAAGAACTTAGATGAATATGCTAGCTGCGGCTTGATTACGGCCTTGTCTTTGGCCAAAAAATTACGAACAAACAATGACAAGCAATTTCGGAACAAATTTCGCTGCTACACGTTCCATGCCCAAAACATCCGGCATGAGCTAACCGACATACCGATATTCTTAGCACTTAGACTTCTCTAATAGTGATTCGACGATGCTCCATAACCTCCATTTCCTTCATTGGCCCAACATTTTCATCGGTTGTTCGACATGCATTATCATTAACATCTTCTCGTCCTTCTGTCAAGTGCTTGTGCCTCTTATAAATTTTTTTTTTGCTCAACGTAAACTCGTCAGAGGCCATAGTCAACATTTGAACCTAACTTTTCGAACTATCTGCCAAACACAAGGCAAAAATTTAAAATGACTGATATTGTCAGCATACGTTGAGGACATCTGTACCGACATAACAATGGAAAACGTTCGAAAATCGTTGCCCATGAAATGTGAAAGGTCACCGCTTTTTTTGAACACAGCTCGTACGTATGTTCTTCTAGCGCTTGAAGCTTTCGAACCAACATCTGTTGGAGGAGAAAAAACTAGAAGAAGTCCGCCAAGGTAGTGAGTGAGTGCTTTCATTTTAAGACGAATCTTCGATAATCGTCACTTCATTCTGTTAGATAATAATAAGTGCGGGACAATTTGCCCCCCGCGGCTCTTTTCGTAACACGCATTCTTAGGGGACTAATATTTGTACTAACTTTTAAACCACCTGCCTGCCGATCGATATTTTAGGTACTTCTCTATATTTGCTCGTCTTGAAATTTGTTCCCCATACTATGCACAACAGTCAATTTTTCTATACATTTGAAATGGCGGACCCCATAAAACACTGCACTGTTATTTTTTTCTTTCGCAATCTCTTTGATATCGATATGAAATAAGAAGGCTTTAAATGCAGATTAAGTATGGCGAACGCCATGACGAAGCGTATTATCTTTTGCTTGACAATGCCCTGTGATATGGGTATCAAATAGAAGGGCTTGAAAAAGATTTGCACGGATTATAATATTAATGGAAACTATAAAAAATTAATTATATTAAGAGTTTTTCTAAAAAGGAAGTTTTATTTTAATAACTCAAAAAGGCACAACAAATGAACATTTTTCCAAAGTCGCCTTTACGTGACTAAGCGTTAGGAGCTTAAGTGACTTTGTGAAACGTTTATTTTTTTTATCTTTTCTCCCACAAAAAATTTATCTCATTTATTATCTTATCTCCATTTATTCTTATTATTGTAACAACTACAGCTACAAGATATAAATATAATTTATCACGTATAAGTGGCGCTATAACGTAAGTTATGTGCGTATATATACATATTATTTTGCTCCCTAATATCTGTAGTAATCGTTTCCTGCTAGCGACTAGAGAAATTTACGCATTTAATAATGTGTATGTATGTATGCTTTTAAACATATTCGAGGAATCATGAAATCGGCGATAAAGCCGATGTCGATGTCGATGTGCACGGACACGGGTTCCTAATTGATCTTGATTTGGCTGCATGAAGAGGTTGGAGACGAGAGAGGCGATCGACGTGTATTTGTGAGCAGATCCGTACATTGAAAGTTAACCTATAATCATAAGTTAAAGAATTCATGTCAGGTTTCTTGGTTGTTTAGTTAAATGGTCCGCGTGGTGCTTGCTTGGTCTAAGCGCCCATAAACAGTAGCGTACAAATTTGTTTACTCCGAAGTGATATCTATTTCTTCCGGTATGGCACAAGGCAGTCATTTTGTTTCACTTATTAACGATCCTTCTGATGCTATTCGCTACAGTAATACCTTAATGTTCGCAGACGATGTCAAACTATTTCACTCTATTCGAAGTGTAATGAAAGCTTAATCTTCACATTCAATCAGTAGTAAATGAAGGAAAGGAAAATGTTTTCTTGGACTTTATAAAAAGATGGTCGAAGAATTTCGTTGATCGCTAGATGACAATAAGTAACGCTTGTAAGACGTATTTTAGAGTACGCGTCAGTTGTCTGCCCTCCAAGCTATTCCTGTCAGATAGAGAGAAGGCATAGACTCGTTCAGACAGTTCAGAAATACTTAGTCCTTTTTGTGCGTTGCATGCACTACCGTGAGGCATGCAGTCCTTGTCTCTCTTCGCTTATTAAATTAATTGATTTGCCGGGGCTTGAGAGAAGAAAGCATACGAATGTCTTTTGTGTTTAAGCCGATAAAGGGGAACATTAGTTGTCCACACTTTTGCTCAGTCAATTATCTTTTAACGCTCCATCTCGCTTTCCTAGGCACTATATTCTAATTAGGCTCTCAACAATTACGCGATGTCTTCGCAGTTCCGCGTGGCTCCAAAGATTTTTGTACACAAGTTTCATTTGATGATTTGGTCCCGGTAGCCTCCATTTAAAGGAAAATTTCTAAGCATAATCTGAGCTATTGGTTGCCAGTTGTGCACGCAATAGATGTATTTATGTACAATTATAGGGCTAATTGGATACGACGATACTAACGATAGGATTAAGGTTCTAAGGCTAAGCATCTGCGTCTTCGATACACTGTCTGTTAGTTTAGTTATGCATTCGCTTATCACATCTTTATTTTTTCTTCTCATTTATCATGCATTGAATTATTCATGCATTGAATTATATTTTCATTTATGTATGTTGGCTGTGTTGGTTAGCTTATGATATTTGGCAAATAAATAAATAAATAAAATGTCGGTGTAAGTATCCAAACAATAGATCACCGACAAAATTTTCGTAAAATCTTACTTCATATGTAATACTAAATGTATGTGTGTATATGTAATGATAAATTTGACGTATCATCCAATCAGATTTAAATAATGCCTTCAAGAATGGAAGGAGGAAAAGAGAAAACTTACATATCTTTGTTGACATAATTTGCCTGCAAACTAAACAGAATATAAAATCTCTTATATATATTCGATATACATATGCACTGGAAGGCATAAGCATAAGAATGCTTTATTTGTATGATAATATGACGCCACTGCTTGAAATGCTTAGAGTATGATTCCATGTGTAATCTGACTTATCTTTGTAACTTCATATAGTCGACGCTGTGCATATATATATATATATATATAGTGGCTTAATATAAGATATCTGAGAAGTAACGTTACGTTACGTAACACTCACATTAACATAAGAAGGACATTATAGCACGTACAGCGTTGAGTCTGCCTTTTCTAATTTTACAATAATTTTTTTTTTGCTAATTGCGAACGAACTTTAGGATCGTAGGTTAACCGGTTTTTAAACTAATCTTTACGAGGCTCAAGGAAAGAATGCTTAAGAAAAGGTTTTATTTCAATTGTAATTTCAACTGACAGATGTCTTGAGGTCTCTCCAGAAATTCAACGTGGCTTCCGCACGTGAAGTCTTAACACGGAAGAAGAGCACACCACTTGGCGTTCCGATACATTTATATCGTCATATCGGCCCTTGCGGCAACACCAAAGCCCATCTAGAACCTTTGTCTTTGTATGGGCCAAGTACCCGGTTGCAATCTAGCTCCGTATCGGGCAAACAAGTGAGGTCTCTCTGCAATTTGGGCTTACCGCAGCTGAAACAAAACTTCCTCCAAGGACCGTTGCCGCTCTCAGACGGAAGCACGCAGTGCTCGGTCGGCCGATATACTCGCTCGTGGTATAGAAAAGCAGCAAACGAAGCTGCGGAAGATCAAATCACTCTCGGTTATCAATATTAAAGGGTCGAGCCAGTTTTATCCCAAAATTTCCCAAAATTTAAAAGCGGAAAAAGGCACCCACGTACTTAAAGCTCTCTTCGTTCAAAAAAATATATAAAATATATCTATATATACATATATAGATATATGTATATATAGAGAACAACGTTCACTTTAGGATTTTTTTCGTATTGTCTTAAGAGATTCTTCGAAATTTCTAGAAATTTTTTTTTCTTCAAATTATTTTCTCGCGAAATACTCCAAAGAGACAAAGATCAAAGTGATAAATGATTCACTGGCGGATAGTTACAGCCAAATTTCTCGTTTTGTTACCTCTTGGTTTCTTTTTTACCTTTCAAGTCCGCTATGGGCAAAAGTTGTCTTTATGTTATGCTGTTTATCGTCATTTCAATGCTTTGGACGGATATGAGGCTGAGAATAATTCTAAAGATGTCCATGCTTGTCCATATCCGATTCGTTTCAAGAATTATACTTAAAATCATTGTTACCATTTTCTCTATCAATTTGCAACACGAAGAATGTGCAAATCGGTCCTGGTCCTGGACTGATGCAGTGAAACCGATAGCCTTTAGCATGAAATGCTCAAGAGAAAAACAATGAAGAACAGTATGCGAAGACGAAAAGGCAATTTTACGATCCTGCGATTGCAAATTCACTAATTGTAAGGTCTCATGAAATGGTTTAAAACTAAAGACACATTTGTCTCGAAAGATGATGTCGGATAACTCCAACTATTTCATGCATTTTTTTTGCATTCGTATCTTCATAATATGTTCACAATGCTATTCACTATCGCGATACGTAGGGGATTTTCGATAAATTGATTTAAACTTAAAATTCCTTACTTAGTCTTCGCTAGCTATACACACATAGATTAAGCGATTGTTTGCTTTTTTTTAAATAAAAATTTGCCCCCATTTTTGGAACAACCCATAGAGTTTTTTAAATTATAGATGGCTTGAGATAATGCCTCTAATATCTGAGCGATATGCGCAATAATCTCCTTGTATATCATTATGCAGTTAGCCTCTCCTTCTCTGAGTTCAAGGTTATGCCAACAATCGGCATTTCAATGATCGGGTTTACTTTTGTCAAATGCCTTTTGATTTAAATAAAGCTTGCGTTCAAGAACGCTGAGTGTGTGGCCGTGTTTATGCTCGAACAATATTTTTAAATAAATACTTCAAGCCATCATATTATCATTTAATTGTGTACGAACGATTGGCATTTGAAAAACTTGGGACAATCAAAACATTTCCCCTTACACTCAAATACTTGGCTTAAGTCGGTTATAGAATATTACAAAAGCAAAACGATTCCTTGCGCCTTTGTCGTTATTAATGCCAATCTACAGTAACAGTTCAAGTCAATTCAAGGCATACGAATAGATGTAAATAACTCCGCCTGCATGTGCGTCTCAATCTATGATCGAGCGATTCCTTGTCGAACACTATATAGAGGATGATGTAAAGATGAAAGTATTTTTATGATTATTTCACAATCGATCAAACATATATACGCTGGATAGTGAGCCGGACATAAGACTAATATGTGAAATTTGCATTTATTGAGAATTTTTATTATTACGTTACGATCTGGAAGCCTTTTGAAGAACTCATTATTAGCATATATGCGCATAACGTGATTATAAATATTGGATAAGTAAATATAATACATACATACATATATATATATATATATATATATATATATATATATATCAGCGAAATCGAAGAGACTTCTTAATTAGATGCAATGCGATGATAATTTTTTGTATTTTTTTTATAAAAATCGTAAGAGCTTTCAAATTAACGAGGAAGTCACGAAAGTTGCGTACCGAGGAGCAGAACGCTTTATTAACCTGCTCGAAAACAGGCGCACACACTACTTACTCTGTCTGTATTTGCTTTTTTCTGTTGGCTAAATCAAAATTCAATATACCACAAAATTGTATATGATTGCGATTCATTTCAATACATAAAAAAACACACACATACATAGTCATTTATGCAAAGCTATCTATATACACTAAGTTGGAATGCAATCAGAGAAGCTATTGAATTTCTATGTCAGTGGCTGTGGGCGAAAAGAACGAAAAATGGGGAGAAAAAAAAAAAATAAAAAAAAGCAAAAAACAAAAAAAAACATAAACGTCAAGAATCGCCATTTTTAGTTAATCGAGACAATTCGCTGGGTAGCTGCTGTACACACCATCAATTTGAGGTAATGCAAGTCGTGCATCGTTACGTATCCATGACGCACCGTAATACCTTATTAGGGAGAGATGTGGCTCAAATGCGATAGCCCGGAGAGCTACTCGTGCAGTGCCTCCGGATTAATGATATTACGGCTGCCAACTTCGTGTCCAGGATCGATGCATACAGTTTCTCTTGTAATTTTAAGTTAATTCTGACTCCGTATTTGTGTATACAATCTGCGTGTGTGTCGGGAATTTTATTCGATTTCAGAGGAATTTTCAATTTCGTTGAATGCTCAATTACAAGTTTTTTTTTGTTTTTTTTTGTTTTTTTTTTTGTTTTTCTTAATATATTTTGGGTTGCAACTCTTGTGCTTTCAAGAAATGCATCAGCTGCATAGAAACCTATACATATTTAGACCTAAGACTTGCGAAGACAATTGTTTGCACCAATACGGTGCGGTAAACATATAAATGAATACAAATACACATACACATACACATACATGCTGAACATGTATAGACGCGCAAACTAATACACATTTACTGCATGCATAAGTTGAAATTTGCAGTTAAGCCGGGAAAATATGTATAATGACTACAATATGATTAGTGGGAAGAGGAGATATAGCGCAAATAGCGAAACCTGCAGAAACGAACTGAGCAACGAGATGAAAGCATAAGCAGCATAACATTATCAGCTGCAATTTTTTTATTTTTTTTTATTTATAACGCTGTTGTTGCTTTTTCTTTGTATATATATATATATATATATATATGTGTGTGTGTGTGTGTGTCTTTTTTTTTTTTTTTTTTTTTTTTTTTTTTCATTATTTTTGCTTCTGGCTTAAGCTATGCATCAATAATGGTCGGTCAACCAACTAAAGGAGCAACGTGGATTTGCACAATGCCTGGAGGTGTAAACAAAGCGTCAATTTGAACGTGCAGCTCTTTCCGTACATACGTAGATACGTGCACGATACTTGTATTGTCGATAACCACTTATATTGTATGTGGTGCAACTACTACCAGTACCACTACCACTACCACTACCACTACCACTATCGCAGTCAGCTGCAACAGAGTAACACAGGCTGGCTGGTTGGCTCTTGCTCTTGCTTTGATTGGAGAAACAGTAACAATATCAAAGCATCCAACTGATCACCAACGCCGCCTTTACAATCGATTTATAAAACAAGAAGAATTTTGTGCAGATACACAATGTATTTATATATGCACGCGGACTTACTTATAATACACATTTAGCTTAGCTACGATAAGACAACGTGCACTTAAACACAATAGAATTTTTTAGTAAATAATCCTTTCTTTCTTTAACATTAGGGTGTTTTTCAGTTGTTACTTCTTTCCTTACGGTTTTGTTGTCTGTCTGTCTCTCTGTCTGTCTGTCTGTTTATCTGTCTGTCTGAATGAATACTGACAACGTACATAGCATAACAACAAAATGCCTGCCGTTTTCGGTTTTTTTCTTCTTCTTGTATACAGCCGTGTGCTATATTATCTTTTTTATATGCTTCATGTATATGCATTTATGTATAGTTATCAGCATGCATTTTACAGTAAATGCTGTAATTTTGATGGAACATATACACAGTTTACCGAAAAACAGTTGCTTGCATCCGCTTTGCAAATCAAATGTCATTTGCCCTCGATATCACTTACCGGAGTTGATCGATTGCGAGAGACATGCGACAATTTCGATTGGGTTGCGTCCGTTTAGAAAACGAAAAATAATGTCCTGCCCTGCTACTCATTCAACGCCACCTCTAGGTAGCTTTTTTTATCCCAATTCTATGTTTTACTTATCGCTTTGTCAAGACCCGAATTTGGCCGACTGTGATAGATTTTTGGTGCAAATAGAAACTTGGACACTCCCTCAATCCACGCTGAATTTCTCCAAAGAAATTCATGCAATAAATTTAATTGCTTTAAACATAGCATGGACAGACACCTGAGAATAAATTCATTTTAATCTAAAATCCTACTCTACAGACAACATTCTAGTGGTAAATCCGGATTACCCGAGAAAATGGTAACTAAGCGACATCAGTTTGCGATTTTCAACGCACTTCCAAAACTAATGCTGAATATGATTTTACGGTTAACCTCTTATTCCTGTTCGGACTGTCAGACTAATGCTCAAATGTTGAGCTTTACCAACCAACCAACATCTCGTCAATGGTGGGCATCTTTTTGGGCTCTCTTAAGAAAATACAAGTAAAAGACGCAGTTAAGTGTAAAGTACTGTGTTTCTTAAATTGTAATCAACGCAATCTATGGAAATAGTTTTTATATTTTATTTTTGAGACGAGGCTGGTGTCTCCTTTTTCTAGCAACTTGTAAAAAATGTAAAACAAATCAGCTTTACCCGGTGACGCGACTGTCGAGGATTTTTTTTTCGTTTTTTTTTTTTCAATAGGCGTAACCGGAACATAGTCTCAATTCTTGCAGTTTCGAGCCATTTTCGGTTAGCGTGCGACATACGACGAAAGTGTTACTTTTACTTCTATCTGCGGCGATGGAAGACACTTACGGATTTTAGAATTCGAAAGGTCCATCTTCCGACTCTTAACTAAGACTAAGCCGGTTTAATAAGCTGGTTTATATAATATTACCGAACATCTTCTTAGATTTATGTTATAATCTTTTCGTTAGACATACGCTGATAAATAAATAAGAAAAACAAAATAAAGCCGAGAAGAATGCGGATCAGCTCCGAGTATCTTTAGTCAGAGAAATTAACGAATGCATTTTAAGTCACGACTATGGTCTCGAATTCCTTATCGTCGAATGCGACATAAGTGTCATGGTCATCCCATCATTGTGTGCTAAATATTCTTTGGTCGTTTAAGTTTTCAGTGTTTTGCCTTCGAAAAAACTTCGACAACAAATTTCGTACAGTAACTTTTAGTGCGTAATGGTTGTTTTTTTGCTTTTATTCGAGCTAATCGATCTTCCTGGTCAACTAACCAATAAGGATTTTAAGGGTTTAGTTTCCAAACTTAACTCTACAAAAGAGAAGAGAATTAAGAGGAAGTCGCGTCAACTGATTTCTACTGCTTAAGTTTTTCATAGGAATGGCGTGCGTGTAAGAAGCTTCGCTTTATCTAAATCTATCCTTAAAGCCACCATTAGTCATCTCTGACGGACTGTGTACTTCCCTTTCTTTCTCTTTGTGGAGGGCTATAAAATTGAAACATTCCGCTGCGAGCAAAGCATGAATTGTTTGCCATTTGAAAGACTCAAAAATACACTTTACAGACCTCATCAAGTGTTTGGATTGTTGTTTGAACTATTGGTGCGTCCATCTGTTGTCTGTTATTAGAACATGTGTAGTCGCATAGTCGTAAAAATGCATGGATGAAGATGGAGAAAAAGAAAAGATTGTTAGTCACAGTCCAAGTTTAAAAATAACCACACATATGACAGGACACAGGACCACACATATACGTGTCCAGTGAAAATATTTAGGATATTTTTACCTCACAAGGTAAAAAAAAAGTGTAATATCTTGACTGATACTGTGATACTGTGAAGCTGCTGTAAATATATTCGAGAGCCGACTGAAAACCAATATAAAAACGATGTTAACTGACTCGGCGAGACACCGACATTAAGGAGAATATTTTTTATATGCAAAGATTTAGTGTGAGTTAAAATCATTTTCAAACTTATGCCCAAAGGCGAATGCAATTTTCCGACTTTTTGTCCTTTTTCAACCCGTGGGCATTACTTCTTCAACTTCGTGTACACTCCTTCTTATACAAAAAGCAATAATAATGGCGACAAAGAAGAATTGCATTTTAAATAGAAAGTACGGTCGACGATGTAGGACTAGGCTTGGTCAACTTAAGTTATGTTCCCTGTTATTGTAAAGCTTTTTAGAAAAAAAAAAAAAAAAACACT
>KK502402.1:4891125-4912319 GCA_000688735.1 Glossina austeni
TGCATTCGCCTTTGGGCATAAATTTGAAAATGATTTTAACTCACACTAAATTTACATATAAAAAATATGCAAAAAATCCAGGAATGCATTTGCACACTCGTACACTTGTAGTTATGTATGAGCGTAAGCGTACCTACTTACACCATAAGCACACATATCACACATGATATATACACATATATATATATATATATATATATATATATGTATATATGTATATATATAAATATGTATATATATATATATATATACACATACTTGCGAATTAATGCAACACAACATAACACTACATCGAAATTTTATTGTTTAAAAGCAGCACTTTGTGACTTGAGGTGATTCGTGATTGTTGATTGTGCCTTTAAACATCAGTTCTCGTATTTCGTTTTGGCAACTATAATAAAAGCTATACAACAGCAATAGCAATAGGAACAGCAACAGCAACAGCAACAGCAACAACAACAGCAACAGCAACACATATATGCAGATAGTTACAGTTTCACGCAACTATCTTTGAAATACAAAATACAAGCATTTCAGTAATAATTGTAGTAATAAAAGTCTAACACCACACTAAAGCACTTAGTTTGGTATGTCCGTACGCTAGGCACCTATGAGGTCCTTTTAATTTTCGAAAATTTGCAAAGTCAAACCGAAAAGAACACAACACCAAAAACACCAACAAAAGGTCCAAAATTTTTCATAATTATTTACAAATCAAAACTTATGCATACATACAGACATATACATATATATACATATAAAGATTGTTTGCTCAATTAATCAACTAATTTGAAATTCGTGATCAAATGATTTAGAAAAATACTAAACAGAATCATAAAAAGCACTTGCATCAGTTAATTGCATGAAAAGCTTTATTAGACCGCGAACAAGTTCAGTATTAAATGGATGTATGGCCCTCTTCTCATTCTCCTCCATGTGCATGAATAACTGCTCGTGACATTTCAAAAGATACCTTCACCTGATAAACTTTAACAAATCGCTTACAATGCCGGTCGAATTTGCTTAAGCAAATTTAGATCGATTGGGATAAAGAGAATATATTTGATCTCCTTGTCTGCCTGCGCATTAAAGCGCACCTTTATATATTAAAATTTAGTTTTATCCGACTTATACGAATAAAATTGTAATAAATTCTACAATCGTTTAGAAGGGAAAAAAAAAAAATTAAAATAAAATCTCCACGAGAGACGAAAGCTATTTAATATCAATTAAAGCAAGTTTTTCATAAGCTCCCATCTCCTATTTTATTGCTCGTTTTGAGGGAATAAATTTGAAAATTAACAAAAAGGTATTTCGTAAAAGTTCATAGAATTATTTCTCTATTGCTTTTTTTTTTTGTTTTCTAAACTATTCTAACGTAGAAAGTTTTTTTGCGGAATAAAGCCAGTGGTTCACAAGCGTGTACTGCCGTCCCGTTGAAAATAAACGATGCGCACAATCACTTAACGTCCGTCAGTCATTCAATCGGTTTAGATTAAACCAGCAGGAGCTTTGAAAGATTGTAACTCAAGTAAAACGCAAAATCGCACCACTCGTCCCTCTCTATGGCTAAGGAGATTGTATCACCATTTATGCTGGTCGCTAGACCCAAGCAAATGAAAGCGAGTCAAATGTTGCATTTGAATACTTTAAAATAATTGGGTTGAAATTAAAAATCATGCTTCTTCTCACCCAGACTCTATTGTCTCCATCTTTAGAGGCAACACAGTAATTACTTACTGAAGCAATGCGAGGCCAGATGGCCGAAATCGCTTAAAATGAATGAATTCTTGAGATAAAAATATTTAGAAAGTACTAGTAAGTCTGTCTGTTCGAATGTTTAACGATTCTCTTAATCGAACTAGTAGCACACTCTCCGAACGTTATCGCATTGGAAACTCATCTTCACCTATGTCGCAGTGTTATCTATGTTGCATGCTGTGAATATGTGTGATGCTATTTTCGGCCCGACTGTCGGTTTATTTTCATGCGACGGGCTCATAAACAATACATCGGTCTATCCAGTTGACCCTATCGATTATGAAACATCGTCTTAAAGCTTGAAGTTACCTTTCACGTTGAGCGCTAATACAAGGCCACTCATAACCACCACCACGTAGCAAAAAATGTCATCTTAAGAGTCTTTACAATAACGTTTTATTTAACGCAGAACGTCGCTCGATTGCTCGTTCGCCTTCAATACGCATGAGATAGACTTTCGCGGTACATCATTACTCCTGAGATTCGTATCCAATGTTCATTTAATTTTTTTGTAATTTTTCAAAGATATCTTTTATTGTCGACTTACGGCTTACGTTATTCTTAAACATGAATTGACTTAACAAGCGCGTCGCTCATGCTCCCGCCGATCTACAATATTGATCATAAGTTGCGAATAGCAATTTGAAGAAATGACTGGCCTTGTTTCGATTGTTTTGGTGAATCGAAGTCAAAAAATTTCTGCTGAAAATGTTTTAAATAATAAGCGTAGACCGAGTGCCGACAACTTATTGCTTTCATTGTGATATAAATTCTTTTAAGATGTCAGTTAAGTGTGAGAATATGATAAAATGCAATTTATTTGTTTCAGCTACAAATTACATATCAACAAACGAATTGCAATTATTTTAATAACTAAGCCGCCTATGTACGAGGATAAGTAGTGTGCAGTGTGTCTGTGTATCGTACAGGAAAAAAAACTTTTAAGTGCCGTTAACAAGAACACCGATTACAAAGTGAGTGAGTGGATAACGTTAAAATAATTTATAGCTAATAACGCGTTTGACAATTTGGCAACGCTTTAAGTTTTTAAGTTTACTTAAGTTATGATGGCCACGGACGATCACTATACTGTTGAAAAATATTTGATTTAATTGAACTAATAAATTAGAAAACATGCCATGTTGGAGAACTGTCGCGATAACATAATCTATACAAGTATTTCTCACACAGATACATGTCGTTACGGATAAGTTATTGCTAAAGCATAAGATACCAGAAAATTGAACAAAATATAAATTTACTTAATATATGACATCGTATCACCGAAGAATCGCATCATGTCATAGCATATCATAGCCTACTAGAAAATATTAGGAAAGTATAGAAATTGCTCTCAATCAGGACACTCCCACCTATGGCAATAATCATTGACAGCATAGGGAAAAAAGTATCGCTACTCCAGCGTGTCCAAAACAAGGATCTTAGAACGATGATGCCATGGAGGAGAAGGTTCTCAGGATTATGATTGAAGGTAATCTCTAATCGGTGATGCAATTGTAGTCGAAACAAATGAAAATTAAATGTTAGTGCGTGTGGGATGAAAAATTTCGCTTCTTATGATTAATTAAAGTGAATATCTTTTCCGAATATCTGAATTAAATTTCAAGCGTCTACATATATGGGTCAACGGTAAAAAATGAATCAATAGATTTCATTTCTGCCCACTATACGCACACACACAGACACACAAACACATACAAACACAAATACGCATACAATTATTATGAAAAGCAACGACTTGATGGACTCGTATACACGATGCCAATAATAACATTAGTAGTAGCAGTAGTAGAAATGGTGGTAGTAGTAGTGATAACAGAGTATGTAATAGACGAGTGAGATCTATATTTGACACCCTTATTAAATGCCTAAGTACTATATATATTCGTGCTGTGTACGTGCACGCGCGCGTGTGTGTGTGTGTGTGTGTGTGTGTATGCAAAATGAACTTAACAACTCGACACTGATTGGTTTTTATAAATATTTCCAATTTTAATGTGTGTGTGTGTGTGTGTGTGTAAAAGTGTCTCGAAAAAAGAATAAAAAAAAAAAAGAGAAAAAAAAATTTAGATAATTCTCAAAATGTGTTTCAGCTCGAAGGCATTAGTTACATAAGCTTAAAAGCATACACATACTCAAATACGAGCTTATATGTCTATTGATGTATTCAAACGTGTATATGGTTCTCTAGAAAATTTTCAAATCCGTAAAACAATCTGTTTATGTATATTATTATCGACTGTTAGTAGATGTATGCATACAGTTATAAAGCCATACAAGCATACAATTACACATACATATATACAATTATACATACATATAACATTATAAATGCTAAAATTCATACATACATACATACATACATACATATGCATGCACATACATTCATACATTCGTATGTATATACATATTGAGAATGTATAACGTTTGTTATACTTCGTGTTATATAATCTTAATGTGAAATGTAAGTACTAGTGTAGAAAGAAAAGATAATAATGAAAGCTACTATCTACCAATAACCCGAATTTTTTATCATTATTCCAGAATAGTTATGATCTTCTTCCTTCATCCTTTATTATGATGATGTCGCGATTCAAAGTCATGTTAACTTATTATAAAATGAATTCATGCCTAGTATAGGGTGTTTGAGAGTTACAATCACCTCGCATAGAGAACTTAGTAAAACTGTGACTGACAACATGCCTCAGTATGTCAGTCTATGGATTAGCAGAACCATTTTTCCCTGTGTTTTTTTCCTTACTTTTTTTCTCATACCCATCACCCATCAAAATTAAGGCATATTGACTTTGTTAGACAGTTTGTGAAGTTAAGATCGGACAAAAACAAAAAAAATACTGACCACTTACATGGTCACATAGAATGTGTACATTTTATCTAATAGAAATGTCAATGAGTCATATGACACGATAGACGCGCATCCATCTGTCCATAAATTTCCATTCGTCTAATATCGAAATTTCGCGGTTTGAAGCATCCATTCTTGTTAGGTGTGCTTTTAACACGCCCGGTAAAGAGTCCTCGACAGTCATTTAGAACAAAGATTGAAATTATTTTAACAACTAACTGATAAACTAACTGGTCTTCTAAAATTACTATGACTAGCTATGATAGCTAGCTAATGAACTCCTAGATCGTCCATAATAATTGAAAGTGAGCCCAATGATTTTTGTAAGTTAACGCGACGCTCTTGATTGGTGATGAAATATTTGTACCTAAAGATCCCGGAATTTTATCAAGGAGAAAATTAGGCTCCTTTCAAAGGAGTGTGTGAGTACAACGACATGAATCATTTTCAAACTTTTGTAATGATTTCATTCATTCAATCCTTTTGTAATTAAATACTTTAAGCAGGACGTAGGAAAATAAAAAATTCCTTTCTCCCTATAAGAATGCCAGGGTAAGGATATTAAATCTATATTTGATGCCAAGCATTTGACCGAACTTGAGAGCAAAAGAAAACAACAGATTTTGAGTGAAAATGAATCATTCATAGAAAAGTGATTCGTATTTTGTCTTTCCTGATGTATTGAAATTTTTTTTTTGCATATTTTGCGAAAATGTTTAAAGATATTTTCTTTCTTTGCAGATAATTTCAATTAAACGAGTTTTAGTTTAGTTTAGATTGTGAAACCAATTGCGCACGGCTTGTGTCATTTAGCATACATCGTTTAGATAGGTCATTTCGCATTCGATACAAGCCTTTCAGGAGCTTTCTTGCGCATTCCCCCTCTCCCTTATCGTTGGTTTTTTTTATTTTTCCTTTTTTTTCAATTTTTTATTTCATAAAGTGTATGTACTGCTCTGAATGTCGTACTAGAGCTTAAAAGGAAAAAGTTTTTGAGAATATTCAAATGCAGTAATGTTTTAAAATGGCTGCGGGCGCTTTTCGTTCATATTCGTTAAAATTGAAGATGCAGACAGATTCAAATTTGGTGCTTCTCCGGCAGTCCAATCGTTTCTGTGTTTTAGTCACTTCAAATGATGTTGAAAACACAGACACACATGCCTATTATACATACATATATATGCATATATATATATATATATACATATATATCTACAGATTATTGCATATATATATATATATATATATATATATATGCTTATGATCCTGCATATAAGTATATATACATAAACATTGGCATATATCGCTATAGCTACTCTATGGGCTTTGTGTGCGTTAATCATTAAAGTGTATGTACGCATGTATGTATTTATGTATATATGCTTATACGTGTATTTGAAAGAACGAACGTACATTCGTTTTGATGCCATTTTGCCGCAGGATATGTGTCCTCGTAGTCGGTGAATATTTCGCAGCAGTTGCAGCAGGCGGATGTTTACGATATGGTCTTAGGGCTTGCGTAGTGCACCTTTAATCCGCTAACTCTGCACAATGCTGAAGATGCATGGGCATGCATAAGCAACTGTAAGGCAACAACCAAAACTATAGATGCCTTAGACTTACCAACAAACAGACTAAGTTGTTTATATAAATGTATATTCAGTTTATTCTTCTTCTTGTTTTTCTTCGTTTTTTTTTTTCAACTACTAAGTATTAACGGCGCACTCATAATCACCAATAAAGTTGGTTCAGTAACATATCGAAAATAAAAACAAAAAAAAAAATAAAAATAAAAAAAATTAAAGAAAACAAAAAAACTGAATTGTATATAGATACACACACATAAAATGCATATACATACATACATTACATCTGTATATAAACATATTTCAATGCCTGTTTGAACATTTATCGACGCGCGATCAGCGGAAACATCTGCAGCTGTATTTATTTAAGAGTAAATTATTTATGCGAGCGATTTTCCAACCATTATATATATCTATATATATATATATATATACAGCGTTGCATAAATACTTACATACATATTTATGAAATATCTGTTCGTGTGTGTATATCGAAATTATAAGACTGAAAATTTGTTTATATATTTAATTGAAAAATAAAAAAAATAAAAAAATACTAGATCCTAGTTGACTTAGTACGGATATCGATGATCGGTAATAAGAGAACAAGAAACAAAAATACAAATTTTCAGTGAACGCTTAAATGAAGAGGAAACTAAGAATACAAAGAAGAAGAAGAAGAAGAAGAAAAAGTTAGCTTGTGCAAGTACATTACATAAATATTTCAATTGAAAAAAATTTCTAAACCCTTAATACATATACACACATATATCCTTTCCTATATTATTCTTTATATAGGAAGTTCAGATGACGAGATCTAAATAAAATTTCTTTTTATTAATTGTCTTAGAAAAAGCTTGGATTTAGTTAACAAAATGCTTACGACTTAATAAAAAGTTCTCGGTCCAACATGTTGATGAGATGTTTCTAAATCGCAACATTCCGCTCGCCTTTAATGACAAACGAAATCGCAAAGATAACATACTATAAGGAATTTTTGTGGACTTTATTTCAAATTTTTGGTTCAATCTGAACACCTACGCATATATTTATATAGCTGTATACGTATGTACATATGTATGGTTACTTGATTTTTCTTTTTCATAAAAGTGATGGCATCGCACTTTAGGTAAAGCATCGCCGAACCTCTTTCGCTATACCTCGCGATCGGGCCTCATGGACCGCTGATCTTTCCTATATAATCGTATGCAGAGTATGTATACGTATATATATATATATATATATGTATACATGCATTCATATATTCATATATGTATGTATATATGTATGTATGTATGTATGTATGTATATATATTAATCTATTCATTTATCATTCTTACTAAGGGCATAATTAGATTTTTAAGGTATATACGCATTCTAGTATTGGATTGAATAACATCGTTCTATTCATTAATAATGGAATATATTGAAATATGTTTTCACATATATTTTCGCAATTCGCATTTCGTATTTCGCATCTTGCATTACACTTACGTGTATATGCGTTCATATGGTTACACTTAAACTACTATACTACATTTTAAATGGTTACGATCAGAAATACATTCACTGATACACACTCGTATCACATCGCACCGCATCGCATATACATAGCCTTGCATTGGCACACGTACATAAAGTGTGTGCAATATGTGTTAGAGAATGAATGTAACAAATAACACGAGCTAAGATTGTAGCATTGGCAAGATGGATTTTCTTTTAAACGCTTGAGGCATACCGACAGACAGACAGACATACATACATACATACATACATACAGACATACAGACATACAGACAGACAGATAAACAACAGCACCACCGTATGCAGCACAGTTCTAATTTCTTAGGAGTTTGCGGTCGGGTCGTTTTAAATGCCATCAGCAGTTTTTAACTGCTTTCTGTCAGTAAAGAATTGCTCACAATTCTCGCATTGATGGATGGATGTATTATCATTTTGCTATGATTTAACAATGTCGCCGCAGCACACATGCATATGTATGTACATATTTGCAATAACTGGAGGCGAACATATTTTCTGTCTATTTTTTTTTTTCTCTTTTTTTTTTTTTTTTTTTGTTTTTTGATTACATTTTGTTTTTATTTTTAAAACAGTGCGTTTTATGTAAAACATTTATTTTTTCAGATACCACACATAATATAATGCGCATAAGATAGTTTTACCTAAAAGTAGAATGATTGAAAAAACAAAAACAAAAAGAAAAGTCTGCGTCTACTTATATGGCTTATAGTTGTTATTAATTTACGATTACCGTTAGGCCAATATATTGAAATATTTTAAACATTACATGCACTATTTAACCGTGCAATCTGTTTAAACATATTTGGCAAGCAACGAAGAACAACTTGCGTTAGCGGTAGAAGTCATTATGACGAGTGTCCGTTGCTTAGGATTAAATCGGTTATCTCCATAAAGTAATGAATGCTATAAATGAAGTCATCACGTATACGCAAACAAAATGCAAATATAAAAAATTTTTATCATCTAAGGGCGTGTCAGTAACCCGTCTTAGTTAAAAAAATTTACAGTGGAATCATATCTAAGTCGACACAACGAAGGATTTGTAACTTTTCAATGCACTGAAGAAAAATCGTACAACTTCTACACAACATAAGACATAAGTAGTGAGACTTAGGGCTTTGGTCTATTGCAGCAGGTTGCACCAAGTTCTAAGGCTAATTGTATTTTCTTCTCCAATTTTACCGTCACTGCAAAGAGAAGGGTTTGCAGATGTTTGCTTCATATCCCTATGTCATCGGAAATGTTGGAAATTTCATTAAAATAACACTTTGTACAGTACAAACATGCGACAATTAAATATGTTATGTCAGTCCGCTTAACACAAGTCCGCACTTATTTTCATAATAAATGAAATACGAAAAATTATAGTTTCGTTGTCAAGGCATGCTTTTCATGAAAACTCTTATACGGAAGATGACCCAAAATGTGAACTGCAAGATCTTAACAAAACCTTCATCTACTTTCGTGGGTAAAGTCTTGGAAGATGTAATAAAGTCCAAAAATAGATCCACGTTGATCCACGAATTTCCTGCAGTTAATTTTTATATGTGAAATTATGAAACATTTTTGTGCAACAATTTTCGACCACTGAACGAAAACTATTTTTATTGCTTCCTGTGCAAGCGGTGCACTTAAACACGCTACGCTGGAATGTAAAAACTTATTTCCTCACAGAATTATATACGAAAGCCAAAACCTAAGGCAGTTCAATGTCGAAACTGTAAAATTTTCGTCCAAATCACAAGCTCTTCCCATAGAGAGCGGAAACAGCAATGTTGCTACTCATTGCAAACCATAAGGTGTCTGAATGTGTTATTAATTGAAATTTCCATGGACAACGCATATTCAAATCGTGCTCTGTATGAGCAAATACCCAAACAACAATATTCCGGAATAACACTTTTTCAAGTCGATTTATATATAGTTAAGTGATTTGATATTTGTGGTACAGCAGCATAAAGCACACAAGTGTAAGATCTTTAAGCCCTAATTCGAATCATGTCCATATTTGTGACAAACAATCAACGTAAACACAAAGCTACAGCTGAGTAGTTAAGTGCAATGCTGGTCCTTTTTCTAGAAAGTGAAATCACTCAACTAGTTCGCGACGTTGTTAATAGTCTTAAGACGTTGAACAATTTAATGCTTAAACAGGAACAACTTAATGCACAATTAGACATCAAATGCTTACAAGCTAATGTTAAATAGTGGATATAGCTTCGGTACCCTTTTTGTGAAGATGTCGCAATCAAACGCGCTAAGCTGATGGATTTTCCAATCGATCAACGGTATCTTTCTGAAATTTGGTGAAAATATTCCGAGAAACTGCATGATCCTAAACATTTACATTTGCCCAAGGCATGAGAGAATTAATCAATCGGGCGGAAGAGTTGCAATACAAAATTCACAAAAGCTTAACATTCTATGAAATTCCATGAGTTAAAATCGATACAATTGAAAACATCGGTCTGCATATTAAAAAAGCGAGCCGAAATTCAACATGGGTGACAAGTGTCTATTTCTTGAAAGAAGCTCAAAATCAAATTTAAAGTGAATTTGCGAGAAATTATGCATCAAAATAGAAATTTTGTAATATGTGGGAATCTACTCATAGATCCATGCCTTCTTTTTTCAATTGGGTTTTATCTTACACGAATGCTTATCTCACAAGTATTCCCGAAAGAACATTTTTGTATAACATCTCTCTCTCTATCTCTATCTCTCTCTCTCTCCCTCTCTCTCTATGTATCTCTCTCTCTCTCTCTCTCTCTCTCTCTCTCTCTCTCTCTCTCTCTCTCTCTCAATCTCTCTCTGTCTGTCTGTCTCTCTCTCTCTCTCTTTCTTTCTTTCTTTCTTTCTTTCTTTCTTTCTTTCTTTCAAGATTTGGCCGTGTACGGCTACACGTCCTGGCTACGCAGGACATTTCCGATAATATTTATCTTTAGAAATAAAACTATCGGATTTGTCGTACGTACCGATGGAAGACGGAAAGCGGAAAACTTTAAATGGTAAAAGCTTTATGACAAACCTCTTTGGAGCCCCACCTGAAAGTAAACGCACTTAACGCATATAATACGCTTCATTGCGCGCTTTTCCTCGGACCAATTTGGCCCATTTTCAATACCAGCCTGCGTGCAATTCCTGCTTCCAATTTTTCTACCAAATATGAAGTCGATATCTTCATTTTTGCGACCAAGAGAGTGCCAATAACACACACCACATAGACAGACAGGCGGACAAACATGGTTAAAGCAACTCAGAATTTCATACTGATCAAGAATATACACGCTTTATAGGGTCTCTGAAGCTTTCTTTTGGATAAAAACAAAATGGGTATATCCCGATCCTTACAGTGGTGGGCATGAAAATAGAATTTTTCATTTTTTACATTTCAATGCGTGTTTTGTCGAACATGACTCAACCATGTTGTGATTAGTTCTTTCATATCTGATTCATTAATGAAGATCTCAAGTGCCGATCCGACTGAGATGTTTGTAGATTCAACTCAAGTCGAATAATTGGCAATTCATAGACATATCAACCAATCATTTCTGAAACGAGGGCATTTCTGGGACATTTGATCGTTTAATTAGAACCATAGGTTATTTTTCATTTTATTACATTATGAAAGGGCGACTATTCCCTAACACGTGCACCCACCATCTGTGCCTTTCTATTTAATTCATTTTTAAGCCTAAGATCTATGATATTCATGAAAGGACGCAACTAATACTATGCGATATTGAATAATACGTTTAACTACAGCATCTGTGCCTGAATTCGCCCCCTCCAGAATATTACCCCCTGAAGACCAAAAGGCGAGCTAAGTGAGTCTTTAACGCCGCATTGATAAATGCGATTAATCGTGACACCATTTTGCACTGCATTATCACCTGGTTGAACTTGACCAAACCATCGCGACCATTAATGCCAAGACAAGATCTTTCTTCTTAAAGACAAGACAAGATCGCACTACGCCAAACAATGGCGATCGAGGGATTTTTTAGCATAAAAATGCTGTGACGTAAATTGAAAAACCCTTTCGGGAATAAGCAGGAGCACTGCATCGGGATGTGCTGTCGCCGTTGTTGTACTCAGCGAACTTTTCATTTTGTCATGAATTCTTGAATCAATCGATTAGGTATTGTCTGCCTTGGTAGCGCCTTCATACTTCCGATAAATCCTGAAGCCTAAACCCTTCCAGGTATGATGAACTTCAGTTCGTTAAGCCTAAACGTAGGACGAAGCTTATATTGCCAGACCACAGATATTTTGCGTCTTCAAGACTGTTTTTTATTAACAGTGAAAAATTATGGAATCCTTTGCCAACGAGTGTTAAGTCGCTTGTGAACACGCGTTAAGGCATTCTATAAGACTTTTGTCAATGCCTGATAGTTTTAATCTGATTGTTAGGCCGATGTCAAGATATTGCTACTGAAGTATTATACGGTTTACACCCTTGTACTGCTCGTGTGACTTCACTTTAGAGCTTCTGCTTTTTTTCCGAGGCGTTATTACCTTTTTTACAGTGATAAAGAATACTTAAGTGTTTCTGTAAACGTAAGGGATTAGTGTCTTTACCGGGTAAGTATTTGATTTCTGGTGATTTCTTAGAATATTACGTTATGATGTAGAGATTCTTAATTGTTTAAATAGTGTACTGTAAGGTACATGCGATGCGTCTCATTAATATCCGGTTTTTTCGCTCTCCAAAAAAAAAAAAAAACAAAAAAAACGCTTCTTAAATATAGTCCATTATCCAAGCAAAAAAATTTGTTTTACTATTTTGTACTACGAGCGAATACATATTAAAACATAAAAAAAAAAGAAAAAAAAAAACCAACATATGCCAGTAGGCAGGAAAATGAAATAACTTCAATGACTCATAAAACTTAGCCTCATTAATATGGGGTTTTTTTCATGTAAGGAAGGATACGAAGAACAAAACCCGTATGTTATTAAAAACTAATACTTGGTGAGGCATCCTTTTTGCTTAATAACGTCATTTAAACTTTATCACGTTTCTGAAGAAATAGAAGTAAGAGTAGAAATAGAAATAGAACAATAGAGGTCCCGACTGCTATTTCTATTTCTGTTCCCATTTCCATTTCTAATTCTACTGCTATTTCTATTTCTACTCCTATTACTAGCTGTACTCCTATTTCTATTTCTAATTCTACTGCTATTTCTATTTCTACTCCTATTTCTAATTCTACTGCTATTTCTACTTCTACTCCTATTACTAGCTGTACTCCTATTTCTATTTCTAATTCTACTGCTATTTCTACTTCTACTCCTATTATTAGCTGTACTCCGATTTCTATTTCTATTTCCACTGCTATTTCTATTTCTAATCCTATTACTAGCTGTACTTCTATTTCTATTTCTATTTCTATTTCTACTCCTACTCCTACTTCTACTAGGACGTTCATTCGTCTATTTCTACTCTTTTAAATACAAGTAGGCGTACAAATAGAAATAGAAGCTTGGATAGAAATAGGAATACAGAGAGAAATAAGAATAGAATAGATGTCCCGACCGCAATTGCGGTTGCTGCCGACGTCGCGACGTCGCGAATACTCCATTTCTACTTCTCCTGTTATTTCTATTTCTACCCCTATTTATATTTGTATCTTCTACTCTTATTTCTGTTTCTACTCGTATGTCCGACCCCGGGCAGCGACTGCGACGTCTATTCTTTTATTTCTGAACCTATTTCTAATGTTTGAATAATTTTGTTGCGCCGTTTGGCTATTTAGCTTTCCATTTGCAGCTGTTGCACAGTCGCACACGTAGCTTGGATGGGTCCGTCTTAATAACGCCTATATGTTAGGTCCAAAGAAAATTTTTCAAACCAAGAACTTCATGTTTCACATGGAAACGTTTTTAAGCGGACAATGCAATGGTTGCGTTATGCCTTGTGCGTGGCTCCTGCATTGACGACGACGCCCACAAAAACGACAACTACAAAGCTACAATTACGAAAACCACATCTACAAAACTGCAACCACAAGATTACACCCACCAAACTACAACTACAAAACTGCGACCACAAAACCAAAACAATGAAATCAAAACTGCAAAGCTACAACTACAAAACCACTAATGTGGAAAACAGTTTAGGTCGCAACGTCGCCTGCGCTCCCCGTGGTGACATCTCTGTTTCTATCTATCTTTATTTCTATTTCTACTTCTTCTGCTATTTCTATTTCTTTTCCTATTTCTACTCCTATTTCTACTTCCACTCCCATTTCTACTTCTACTGCAACCACGACCGTGGCGGTGACTGCGGCGTCTTACCCTTCTACCGGCAACAGTGGTTAACAGCACAGACTATCTATGAGGAAAACGTCTTTTAATTTTTTCTCAAATTAATGCTCAACTCAAACCAAAGCAAACTCATATGCCTAATAAATAATAATAATTTTGTTGTTGTTTTTTTGGGTTTTTTTTTTTTTTTTTTTGTTGAAAACAAATAAACAACTGTCTGCATAAAACTTACTGACGATTGAGAGCAGAATTTATGACATGTTCCCGGTAAGGGCAAAAACTGCAAACGTGACGATACAATTTTGCCTACAAGTGAACGACAAGATCAAGTTATTAACGAATTGTTGAGAATATCGATTTGATATTTAACTTAATTGTACATAAGCGGAGAAGAATAAATTCATCAACTGATGGATGCACAAGAGTTACCTCACCATAAATTTCAATTCTTACTAGTCTTGTGTAACCATCTGATACGAGGCCACTTCGTCTTCTCTTCTCTTCGTCAAAATTCGATGAAAGCCTCTTTTAATATTTAATTTAGGCAACTTTCTCATTGTTATGTCTCGACAGAGGGGCGAGACAACGCACGCAAAATGATATATAAATTTTTCCAATATAGCTCATAGGCTATTCCAGCTAAGGAGACGCGATATATGATTTATCGCTGATTGCTTTCAGGGACACAAGAAAATAACAATAATACCTCAGATAATAATTTGTGCCTTAGAATAATTTTGGCGAGCGGAGAATTGAACCGTTGTACAAAATCTGGTGTAAATGCACGACTACTGCAGACTTAGAAATCGGAAATTTGCGAACAATTCCTAAATGCAGGCGCAATAAGATGCCGCGAGCCAAGAAGTTAATAGTATTGATATGCGTACTTAAACTGGAGAGATGGGAGCTCAGGCGGATACAATGAATTTTTTATGAATAATAATAATAATAATAATAATAATAATAATAATAATATTGCTAGGGATGAGTAGGGTGACTTTCTAGCTACTGCTGGCTTCATCTTCTCATGTTTTACTGGAAGACAAAAGGGAAACAAAAAAAACACGACAATTGAAAGTTTCAGGGAAAAATATTCAACATTTCCGATTTTGTCTAATTGCAGCGTCTTCAAGCGCTTGAATGATTTCGTTATTATTTTCACGCACACACACACACACACACACACACATTTTCGAGGCATTTACGCATGAAAACTACAAACCATTAAGATCTGTATCTTATTGCGAAAGACAAGCAAAGAGAATCACTTTTAAAAATCTTGCGCAATTTTCCCCTAAACGATTAATTTGCATACGAGCGTTTTTTGAATTAAACTCGTGAAATGCGTTTCTTCGATGCGTACGTGTGACTTTTAAACGGAAACTTCATTTTGTTTTTGTGCTTTTTTATTTTTTATTTTTACTGTGCGATTGTGTGCCAGCGAATGTGTGAATAACTTGAAAGATTTCTATCGTTTTTTTGCACAAGCAATGTTGCAAAACTATTATTTTGGCCAATTCGATGCGTCGCAATGCATCAAGCAAATCGTTATGTGCGAGAGTGCGATAATAAAATAAATTGTTATTTGCTAGTAGATGGGAAGCCTTCCTTCAATTATATCTAATTAAAGTCAAAATGTGAAAAAAATTAATTAAAAAAAAAATTTTATGAATTTATTCCAGAAATTATTACAAATTTAAAATGTAAAATGTAGAAGAAGAAGAAGAAGAAGAAGAAGAAAAAGAAGAATAAGAACAAGACTAGAAGATTAAGGAGATCTTATTCCGCAGTTACACAGTTGAAAATTGAAAGCAAATGAATGGAACTTAATGCGGCATTTACGGCAAAAAATGATGAACGATCATAAAAAAACAAAAAAAAAAAAGCAAAAAACAAAAAACAAAAAAAAAGATGACGTATAGTATATAATGCAGTAATAAATGTGTGTTTATTTTTCGATTAAAATGCTTTACGATTTACCACATAATTGATCATAAAACGTAATAACACGGTTGCCACTTTGGTGGACTACTCACTCGCTCACTGTTCGTTCATTCATCGTAATCGTCGTCATAAATGGGAGTTAAATTTAACAATTAATAACAAACGTTTTAATGATGTCTGTCCGTTATCCTTTGTTTCACCTTCGTTGTTGTCCTTATCGTTGTCGTTGTCGTTGTCGTTGTCGTTGATATTTACGTTTCATTGGAACTTTTAAATAATAAATCCACGCAGAGGTAAGTCATTTATTTATTCAGTTTGGCCGGCCGGTGCTTTTGTATGCTTTTGATCCGGCGGTAATAGTGTACCGTTCTGGTAACTTGAACTTGTTTTTAATAGCGCTTCAATTTCGAAACTCCAACGCACGTTGATAATTTTCTCACATTGAAATTAAATTTGATCGACTGCATGAAGGCGCCTCACGCAATCTGTTTTATAACCTAATGAAAACTGACTAACTGACCGACCGACCGGCCGGCAATTCGGCCGATTCGCCGCCCAACCGTTCGACCGCTTATTATATTGCCTGAAAAAAAAAAAAAAAAAACAAAGCAATAGTTTCGATTCGTATTTACGTCGAGGAGCTTGTATTCACATTTCTACATATAGACATACACATACATATACCCATACCCAGGCATATATCACGCATATATGCACAGGTACGAAGATCTGCAGTGATGATGCCGTAACGATGACGGTTGACGATTGAATGAATAAACGAATGTATGCTGAATGGCTGTACCATTTAATATTTCCTCTTAAACTATAATTATTGTCTGATCAACACGCAAAAACCGTACCGAATGCCGTGGAAATATATATAAGAGCAACAACATCATCAAAATAACATAAAAAAAAAAAAAAAAAAAGCAAGAAAAAACACAACCGACATACCAATGCGATGTATATGATATTATATATAATATAAATATAAAATTTTGCTCTTGAGATTTCAAAGTCCTATCGAACATAAGCCGCCCTCACCATTTCACCATTTAAGACGACTTTATATATATATATATATATAAATCCTACGGTCTACGGTTGAGTTGAGTTTGTAAATTACTTATCAATTTGATAGCCGAATAATTAATCAAAGAATCAATGGAATTAATTTGCAAGAGAAGAAAACTCTTTCTCTTATGCTCGCCCGAAGACAATTACACTTGCATTGTGTTTAGTGGAAAAAAGTTCGAGGAGCATAACTTGAAAAGATCGAATTTTCATTAATCCAAACATAGGGATTTGTTGTTGTTACGCAACACGAGTTTCTCATCTATTTTCTTTTTCCTTCAAAGAGATGGCTAACGAGTACGTGACAAATCCCAATTGTCCACACAACCGGAAAAGGGGTCGATATTAACTAATTTAGTTAATATCTAGTTGCGTGTTCTTTCGCTTCTTTGTTCCATCGATCGTAAGGCAGAAAACTTGAAAATTATTGAATGCATTTATTTAGATCTTATCCACTGAAAATATCCGCGATCCCTTCGAGGCTACGGCCAAAAACTAACATAATCTTGAAAAAGCTCCTGCTTTCATAGCGTATAAACTATAAAGCGATATAAAGCCTAAATGGTATCGAATTCGCTGTTGATGTGTCCGTAATGAAGCAATGAAATGCTTACGGATATCCAAGGTTCGGGTCAATGTCTTATCAATTACGAATTGAATTGACTTGGTTCTCGTTTGTGTCCCACCAACTTATCATCCCGTCTGTCCCTCCTTTAATTTATCTTTCTCTCTCTTTCTCTCTCTCGTTCTCGCTCTATCTCCCTCCTTTACTATCTCTTCCTTCTCTTTGCCGTTTTGTATTCATTTCTCTATGCGTGTGCCCATCTTTCAAACGATTCGCTCCTTGTATGTCGCTCCTCTATATGTCTCTTCTGTACTTTGTCTTTTTCGCTTTCAACTTTCTCGAACGTCTGTCTATCCATTTGTGCTTCGCCAAAGGATTTGTTTCATACTCTCATACTGAAAGCTTATAGGCAGTGTTGGCGATTAGAGGAAGAGCAACTGTAAAGATCGCCTTCAAGATTTCAATTTTAATTGAATCTATGATTCAATGATTCATTAAGAAATTAATACGCATTTTTTTTTTTTTTTCATATTGTCTGATAATCTTAAACCTGATCAACGTAGTTGTTTCAGGTCAAAGTTCAACATTAGATCATATACAGCATATACAGCATGAGAAATGGAAAGGCCAAGCAACTGCGTTGAATGTTAAAAATATTTAAGCGCAACTTTAATCGCAACTGTAGCGTTGATTAAAACTGCTTTTCATTATTAGACTAAGAGACTACTATTTTACGATTAATCAGTTGTGCGTGATGAATTCGTTTAAGTGGCTTGAACTGTTAGCGAAACATAGCGTAATTAAACGCTTAACATCTTGATAGAAGTTCAACGAGCACGTAACCCATTAAATCTCGTCAAATTGTAAAGGTTATCTTGCAGCACCGCTAAGTACTGTTAGTTCGAAACAAAGACATTTTTTTTATCATTACTTGTCTCTGGTCGTGTTGTTTTTTTTTTTCTTTTGTTTTCCTTTTTAAACCAAAACCATTTCGTTCTCGTTTACGTAATAATATTAAGCGCCGTCGCAAAATCGTTGTTAAGATTAAGATTCGCATCCTTTGACAGAGAGTAGATTCTCTTTTTGATTCGATTTCGATGGAGTTGGAAAAATATTTTCGATAAAGTCAAGCACGCACGCATGCATGGACCTGTTCGAATTGCTATGGAAATTATGTGTAAATCTATTGCGGTATAATGAAAGATAAGTGTATTCCGTCGCTTGCGCTGGTAGTTACCAGCACCAATGACGACAAAACCAATGACGTTTTTATGAATATTGTTGTTGGTGTTGTTATTATTTCTTTACACTAAATTATTGTACGTATAAAGGTATAAACATTCACACAACCAACAATATCATGATTTATATTAATGGAGAAATATCATGTTTCACGCGTTCTTAAATCTCGGTTTTATCTGTAAAACAAATTTGTCAGTGGGGGTCGGCACGCGCTTTAATTTACTTACTGAGCTCATGCCTGCCAAGCTAAACCGGCTAAATATAATCGAACGAGGTTCGCATAGAATCATTCTGAGCATGCGCACACAACATTCATTATGACAAAGAGTCAGTCACTGCTTGCGAAAGCGATATTTGTGTGTAATAAATTTCTGATGTGAAAAAAATGTAAAAGAAAATAAACAAACAAACAAACAAACAATCAAAAAAAACAAAACAAAAGTAAAATCAAGAAAAAGAAAAAGAAAAAGAAGAACGATATACTAAAAAGCAAGCGAACTGCATGCGAATAAATTGATTGACTTTGAATCAGTGTTGCATTGCGTTGTGGTTTATTGGAATCTCAGCCAATTCTCAAAAGGACCCCCACTGTCAGCAAAGCACATCCCGCAGCTTTTCACTCTCCACGTTAAAGTCAATTGTTTGGTCAACTGATACCACTAATAATGCGATAAATGCCTAAACAAGTTGTTTAAATAATACGATTACACTGATCGAATCATAATCTGCCTGCCTGTAAAAAGTTTAAAAAAAAAAAACAAAAAACAAATAAACAAATAAATAAAATAATAATAATAATAATAATAAATAAATAAATAAACTTCAGAACAAGTGAGAAAAGTTTCATACACCTTTAAGTCGCCTTCGGAATACTCCTCACATCATCCAAGCTTAACGTTAATATGTTAGATAGCGATTCGAAGGGACATGGCGATGTATGAGCGATATAAACGCTTCTGATGAAAATATATGGAAAAGATTTAATGTCTTTTTAATTTCTGAACGGTACCTATGGCCAATTTTAGATCCCCGATGCTAAGCTGATTTTCTCGAATTTTTTCAAAACTACTTCGGGCAAATTTCGAAAATTTTCTTTTTCCATTTTTCATTTCAGAACACTCGCAAATAACTGTAGTGCTAGACTTCCAAGACTTATTTAGCTTGACTTAAAAATAAAATTAAAATTTTTTCTTTTACTTCAACGCTAGCGTGAAAAGTGTAGACTTGCAATAGTTAGTCTCCGAAATGCCACCTGGGTAGCCGGGGAATTAGTATTTAGACACGCTCAGGCGAAAAGTTGCAAACGGAATGAGAAAATTAATACAATCCCGTCAATTAAGTGCAACGAAGCAATGAAACAATGAGGAAAAGAAAAAAAGAAAGAAACATTTTGACAGAACTTCGTGATACACAGTAAGGCGGCGCTTGTTTTGAAACCAAATAAAACATAAAACACAATTAAATCATCATATGATATGACAACGATGACCAGTTTAATCGTATATATGAACTGGTGCTAAAAAGACTCTCTGCTAGTAGGTCTGACTACATACATATATACAAATATATAAGTGTATCAGTTTGTGTATGCGTACATATTAAATATGTATTATGTAAGGTTTCGAATGTTTTCTAAATATTTTCAATAATCGTTTCAAAAAAGCTAAAGTAATATTTACCTATACATACATACATATAAACATTCACGAGTCAGTTAGTGTCGGCAGTGTCGGTTAAACGAATTCCCACAGATATCAAAATGCAAACAAAGAACGTTTAGGTCTTTTTTTTTTTGTTTTTTTGTTTTTTTGTTTTTTTAATATACATGTGTATATATGTATAGATATACACACATGTACGTGTGTGTATTTTGGATGCACAAAATTAATTAAACAATAATTTGCTGCTACTCTTGAAAGAATTCCTTTTAAGATATTGTTGATATGCTCGCAGCAGCACCAACGGTCAAAAACAGTTAAAAGAAGAATTATTGCAGAAAACCGAAAATTAAAAAAAAAAAAAAAAAAAAAAAAAAAAATACAAATTCAACAAAAAGCATAACAACATAAATACAATGATTTGATGTTTACCTGCTACCGTGTTGCTGCACACAAACAATTATTCCTTAATAGGCCGAACGCTGCAGCCAGCATTCAGCAATTACATACCACCACTAATCATGATCGCAGATCGTTTGCGTTTTCGTTTTTCTGTTTGTTTTATTCTTTCTTTTCTTTCTATTCTCTTTTTCTTTTCTTTTTTTTTTTTTTTTTTTTTTTTTTTTTTTTTTTTTTTTTTTTTTTTTTTTTTTTTTTTTTTTTTT
>KK502402.1:4912419-4941439 GCA_000688735.1 Glossina austeni
AAAAAAAAAAAAAAAAAAAAAAAAAAAAAAAAAAAAAAAAAAAAAAAAAAAAAAAAAAAAAAAAAAAGAAAAGAAAAAGAGAATAGAAAGAAAAGAAAGAATAAAACAAACAGAAAAACGAAAACGCAAACGATCTGCGATCATGATTAGTGGTGGTATGTAATTGCTGAATGCTGGCTGCAGCGTTCGGCCTATTAAGGAATAATTGTTTGTGTGCAGCAACACGGTAGCAGGTAAACATCAAATCATTGTATTTATGTTGTTATGCTTTTTGTTGAATTTGTATGTTTTTTTTTTTTTTTTTTTTTTTTTTTTTTTTTTGTTTTTTTCCATTTTTTTTTTTTTTTCTTTGTTAACGCCAATCGATTACTAAAATATTTAATTTAGATTACTCTTCACTCAGTCATTCGTACAATTGACACATATTGACATGTTGGCGCTATCTCCCCTCTACTCTATGATACTTTTTATGAACATTATGCAACATAATGCGTAAACGTAACGCAACAACAATGCTTGCAATAGCTTTGAAATACACGATGCGTGAGCCAAGTAAATTGATAATTAATTAAGGGACAGAAGGGGCAGAAAAACTTATCATTTTAATTAGAATTATACATAAATATATTTATTTATAAGTATTTATTGTTGCATGTTGTTTGCGTATTTGACAATTGTTTAAACAATTGTCACATCATTAATGTTTTCATTTCAAATTTTATTTAATTATTTTTTGCTTTTTCTCCTTTCCTTTTTAGGTTATTTCTTTCTTTCTTTTCTTTACTTTTCTTTTCTTTTCTTTTTTTTTTTTTTAATATAATTAATGCTATAAAATAAAAGGTTTCATTCAAGTGTCAAGTGAAGTGTGTTGGCCTTTAGGCATAAACTACACACACATATTATTGTCGTAATTGTATATATTCTGAATTTAATTAATCTACCGCGTCGAACCATCTACTGTCATCAGATGCATGCACATATGCAAACACATATACAATTGCATATCCATAACCGTATATATATATATATATATATATGTGTGTGTGTGTGTGTGTATGAATGTGTATATGTAGATGAATGTGTATGTGTATGCGTACGTGTACATGTACGTGTATGTGTTTATATGTGCATTATATAACTTTGCTATCTTCATTGCGCTTAAAAAAAAGAAAGAAAAAAAAAATTAACTAAAAGTGTTTCGCTTACTCACTACAATTTCACAGCTATTTATGCATGTTATTAAATCATAACAATGCATTGTAACACTCGCCTAGATCGTTCAAATTTATAAACGTATGCTGTTATGCCTGTTAGCATGTTTAAGGATTGTTGTCATTTTCACTCTTAAATTTAGATCGAATTCCTTATTCCTTGTTACTCATCGCACAACCAATCATATCCAGCGCTTCTAATCGCAGAGGTCGGTTAACCATTTGTTTCCTTAAGATTTTCATGCTTCTCTAAGTCGTCCCCTTAGTCATTTAACTATTACGAACTTTAGCGAATCGTCATGGCACACAATAAATAATCAAATTTTAGAATTTTTTATCACTGGCCTGGACCTGGCAATATTTTATACGTATAATAAAATCGCTTGAAATCGGTTGTAATCAAATTTATTGAGATAAAAATCGGGAATAACTTTATTGTTACTAGCAGATGTTAATTAGAAAGCCATACATGCGACATTTCGCTCGACGAGCTTGTCCAATATTTCAAAGAAAATTCTTTGCCACACCTACTTTTTCGAGATTCTTCTTGAAATGAAGCTCATCTGGTATAAGAATTTCCGCAAGCACTAAATTCATTAATAAAGTACCGGAGCCAGGTGTAGACTAAATTCAAGCTGTGTTAATAACTGCCGGGTGGACAAGAGGGGCGTGATTTGTATTGCTCTTGCTTGTTATTCATAAAGGACAAAAGACTTTCGATCGTACTGAGCGCCCCTCATATGTGCGGTTAGGAATGTGTTTCTCCCATCTTCGATCATCTTCGTTGCAAGACCACAACTTCTTGCAGTTTTCTCGCAACATGTCGGCCAATGCTTTACTATGTCAATCTTAACTATTGATAATTCCAAACTGTCAGCAATTGAAGTATGTTTTGGGGGTTGCTTTTCTTACTGAACAACTTTTCGGACAACACATTTATCTTCACCGCTTACCTTACGACGAAAACTCTGCATATAGAAGCCATCCAGGGCATCGCAAGATGCCAGCTTATAGAGTTCTTTTCTATGTTGTCAGCTGCTGTCGAAAACCCACATTCACATGTTTTCTACAAGCCTTTGAGCCTCCTTGGATCACACAAGTAGTAGCACAGCCTAGAGCATGACACCGCCTAGAGCTGTGCCGATACCTCTTTTTGATCATTGAACATCTATATGGAGGAATTGGATGACAGTCCGTCAGGTATGGAGAATTTGAATGCAAGAGCGACTTTAAGTTACGTAATACCAATTACTCAAAAGCATTGTAATATAATCCTAAGGTAAGTAAAAAAAGGATACCCTGCTTGGAATAATTGTTGACAATTTTGCGGTTTGCAGAACATGTCTGCGAACATTCGACCGAATCCCGACAACTGCGAACGAGTCTTTGGACAGTGTCGCGATGTTTGTGGTTACTCTAGAATCGCAACGACGTACATGATAATATTACGCTCTGGCCTTATTTAGGGTGGACAAAATCGCTCATATCCTTGTTCTCATGCTGTCACCACGGAGACAGCGTAAAACCCTAAACGATATGAATTGTTGTGTTCAGTGAATTGCTTGCTATGTAGCTCGCGTGCTATTGAGACCCCAACAATTCTAAGTACATTTCAAGTACATATGAGTGTGATGTTATAATTCCCACTGTATTGTCTACAAGCTTGTCTTAAATGCTAGTAGATTTGCTAGAACTCATGCCGGCTGACGCCTGCGAGTGCTTATTATTAGATTCAATATCTTGGGACCGAGCACCGTAGAATGAAATTATAATAAATTTATTCTTCAATTTGTAAGACCCGGAGGTACATGTCAGAGGCCCCGTTAAGTGTAATTTATATATGTTTGATCAAACTAAGATTCTGTATCACCGGCCAAGAAACAAACATACACAAAACATACCCTAACAATTTTTGCGAATATTTATTTGGATCTAAAGAAGACCGGTGCTATGTAGACATATTTACCTCAGGAAAAACTTCGCGATAAGGAAAGCATCGGAACTTACATTGCTGAACAAGCGTTTATCTAAAACTTGATGGAAATATTCCATAGAAATGCTGAAAGACGCAATGTACACATAGGACATATGCTGTACGAGTCCAGTAGTAAAGAAAGTAATGTGTTACGCAGAAATCATTTTCTCACAGTCTCTGGTGAGTATTTCTAAATTTCCAAAGCAAAACTATTCTAGTTATGCGTAGGATCTTTGAAGAGGTGCCTTAATCAATATCACATCGTAGCGAGAAGTGCCAGCTGTAGTAAGGTTCACAATTTTCCTATCGATACATAAGTAGAGTCGTGAAAAGCCGTAAGTCAAAGCCGTTCAACAATCAATGTCGATCATAAACTCGTCAAAATATGGGTCCATGGTCACGATTCGTATTTGAAAAACTTGGAAAAAAAAGCGAAGAACCTTCCTGCCAACACCTAATCTGGCCGATCTAAGCAGTCCAGGCAATATATTGAGCAGGATGAAGACACTTGGCCGTATGTGGTAAACCAAAACGCAATGAACACGAAACGTTAAAAGCACCGAACTGTGATAACAAACTTCAGCCGCTCTATTAATGACATATCCCTTCTTCTGATATCCACTTTCCAATGGATGTCTTATTGTCCGACTGAGCCGTGCATTTTCCATTTGTATAACTAATGCCCAGAAGTGGTTCGACTCGGAGTTCGCATGTCGCCATGAAAAGTGGTAAACTTAGCGACGAACGCATCATTGTTATCAAATTTTGTTTTGTTTTTACACTTAAGACGTACGAAAAATCCCATCAAATTAATTCAAGGTCTATGTGAACTTCGTCGCGACTTAACGAACTTATAAGGTTTAGCGAAAGGATTTTTTAACGAAAGACGATTTATTCTCTTATCATCAAATTTTGCACATTTTTTTTTTTGTAAGAACGTAAAAGCTTAAATCTATTTACCGACCATAAGCCGAGTTCAAAGGAACGTTGAATAACGTAAAGAGTTAGAAGATGAGAATGAAAACAAAATAAAAAAAAAAAAAAAACAAAATGATTTTTACTCTCATTGTTATAAGAAATTTGAAATATTTAGCAATTTCTGTTAATGTTTCAAGAGTAAATATTGAAAGAGCTGCAGGCGGATAAATTTATAAATAAATGTTTTTAACGAGCAACGCACACTCTCCTCGGTACTCTGGGTCGAATACTATGTAAAAGAAAATTACTTTTAGTGACGGATGCTTTTTCATTTCATTTTGCAAATGAGATTTAATTCTTCATTCACGCAAACTTGCAAACTATGGAAGTCTATGTAAATACTGTGTAAACCGATATACAGTTAATTTACAGATTTTTATATATATATATTAAAAAACTGAAAAAGGCTGACAATACTTATTATTAGGAAATCTTTGGTTACGATTGTTATTACAGCGATTTTTTTTTTTTGCTTATATTGTGTGTCAGTATATGCATATACATGTTATGAAATTAATTAAGTACCAAGCAAATAAGGTGCACGTGCCCATCGTAATGTATCCGTTTCGTTGTGGCATCGCACTTTTTTAATGTTGGCCATCAAAAAAGCACAAAAAAAAAAAAAAAAAAACAAAGGAAAAAAGACAGAAAGCTGCAAACTGACATCGTCACACATTAAAGCCCATGCACAAGTCTACCACTATATATATATATATATATATTACATTGTTAACAAGAGAAAAAAAAAGAAAAGAAAAGAAAAGAAAAAAAAAAATAAATAAATAAATAAATAAAAAATAAAGAGTAAAGAATAAAAGCAACAAAAAATGAAAATATCTCACAAACTTTGTTTTATCTTTTATATAAAGAATCCATTATTCTCTCCATTATTAAATCTTTATACATACACATACACACACGCACACACACACACACACGGAGAGAGAGCACACACATGCATATAAATTCACTTAAAAATTTCATTCTACTTATATAACATGTTTATATTGGTTTGTATGGCTGTTGTGTGCTTTTTGTTTTGTTTGTTAGTTTGATGTCAGGTGAGAGAATATCGAACACACGTTAGAGTGGGCGTCTGCCGGAAAAAATGAAAAAAAAAGAAAATAAAAAAATAACAACAACACGGTCGTCTTGTCGAGCGTCGTTCGATGCCACTCACACTTCTTGGCTTTTAACGTTCACAATGCGATATCAATGCACAAATATTCTTACTTTGCTCACCCATATGTTAGTGAATGCATATGAATTGTGTGTGTGCGACTTGGAAAAAGAAATTTTTTTTTCTTTTTTTTTTTTTTGATGATGACGATGATGACGTCTTCACTAATCACTTCAGTTCCGACTTTAGACCTGCATAATTCATCACTTGGCCAGGCTCTTGAGCATCGTTTAGAAGCGTAAACAAGGTCACGTGCTTACTACTATATAATAGGAACAACAACCCTCCGCAACGAAATGAAATTATGATGATAAGTAGGAATTGAGTTCATTACGTACCCATTGGCATATTCGATATTCACATAAACCTGCATATGTTATGCATATGCGCTAAATACACATAAAATACAAGCTTGTATACTTGATATCTACTCTTGGTGGTTATAACGGCAAACACAAGCACAAAGGATATCTTTTCGTTATTAGCTTTCCTTGCCAGAATGTTAGATAATACAGATTAGTTTAACTATCTTTTTTTATATAGTGCTTATGCAATAATAATAATAATAATAACAACAACAACAAGAACAACAACAATAATAAGTTGTATAAGTAAAAGAAGAAGAAGAAGAAGAAGAAGAAGAAGAAGAGAAGAATGACATGATATTTCATAATTATTAAAACCATTTAGCGTATAATTGGCATTTGAGGAATAAAAATAATAAAAGAAAAAAAAAATAAAATAAAATAAAATAAAATAAAATAAAAGCAGAAAACCCCGACCAAAGACATGCTTACTTAACATATGCATATTGCTGAACGTATGTTTCGCTCTTAAATATTCACAAAAGTAATCGACTTGGGATTCGGCGATGGTAAGATTATAGATGGGGGGTGTCAGCGAACGCTCACGAGGATCTATTTAAGCTAATAACTGAATTATTTACGCCTGACGCCTGACGCCTGACGCCTGACGCTATACGAGATGTAATCTAAAACCACAATGCATTTACTTTTGTTGCTTATTGTTGTCCTCGTTGTATTCTAATTATATCGTTGATATAAAATGAAGAAAAGCAAAGGAAAAGAAAACGAAAAGGAGAAGGGAAAAGAAATGTGCTAACGAATCCTAATTTGTTTGTCAGAAATTTGTCATTAACGAGCAGTTAGTTTTTTACAAAAATAAATCACGTTGATAACCACAGGAATGCTTGTATGAAAAGTCACGTTTCATTAATGGGGTTCCTTTACAACACACAAACGCATAAAAGCATTTGCATGCTTCTTCTTGAAATGCACTTACATAATATTCATAAGATTAATGTAAAACAATTATAATCGCGGAACAACTTCTAGCTTTGTAGTCTTTGAACGCAATAACGGACAGCAAATGCAAACAAATGCTAAGATAGTTGATAATGTATGTATGTAGAGGAAAAGAAAAATCGATTATTTTCCTCTTCTCTGTGGTGCGGTAATAGTTTGATTGCTACAGTCAACCAATTTACATTAAATGTATATTTTGCTCAATGAAAAAATTGATTAAAGTTGGCTGCCGCACACTAACATCAACATTAATATAATCAACGGACCAACCAAACAACCAACCAGCCAACCGAATAAAAAACCAAAGAAGAATCCAACCAACCAACCAAACAGCCGACTCGTCAACCACTCCAACGGACGACGGCTTTGAATTCCGTTAACTGTTGTGTTTTCTGTTTTTTTTTGTGTTTTTTTTTTCTGTTTTCTGTTTTTTTTTTTTTGTTTTAATAGACTGCATGCTGACGGTTTCGGCTGGTTATTGTGCGGCAACGACTAAAATGTAATCAACTCTTGTGTGGATTTGTCACCCCCACTTAACGGCGTTTGATGTATTATTCGGTTCATTTGACCGACAGGTCTTGACAAATAAAACACTTTTACACACAGGCGTATGCAATGTACACAAACGTACTGTCTATACATAAACACACAGCATAAGCATACACTCACGCATGCACACACACGTTCATTCAACAAAACAAGCCAACACACGTATGTATATTGCACTCTTTTGTCAAAGGCGAATACGTAAACATACGCACACTCACTCACTCGTACAACACCATCAACAGATATTTAACAAAACAAAATAAAAAAAAAAGAAAAAGGAAGAGAAAAAGGTCGTTATTTAGTCAAAGGATAACATTGAACCAACGCATGCTAAAGACAACAAAACAGCCAACTGTCATAGAATCTTGACAATAATTGTGGTTACATTCCAAGCCACACATCCTTTCTATTTACCTCATTTTGGTTTTGATTACTTTTTCATTTTTTCTTTCAATTATTTATCTTCTTTTTTTTTTTTTCTTTCTTTTTTCGCAAGAGCCGTCCGACTATAATCAAATGTTCAATTTTAGCTTTTTTTTTTTTTTTTTTTTTCTGTTTGTCTCTAATTTTTGACTCTATAAAAAGAAAAACAACGCTCTCTTACGGATGTCATCTGACATCGAAATGAAAGTTTGTGTTTAGACTCAGTTTCCTAATAACTGCATTCGACTGAACCTAAGGTAAATGAAAGAAAATTTTTATTTGACTTGAAGTGAATTTTTCAATATTTTGCTATCTACTGTGTAATGAGTAAAGTTCTCTTCTGTCAGGACTTCACTCAATCCTCTGCGTGGGACTTTTAGAAGAAAATGCATTTTTTTTTTAAACCATTGATCCATAACTTATCCGAGCAAATTACTTGCTTTAGCAGGATTCCAATTTTAGGATTAGGATTTCGTTGGTTCACAGACAGGTACCGATCGAATTGGACAAAGTCGAATTTCGCAGCGTTTTCTATATTCATATTCTATTGATCAAGCAAAGGATTCAAACAGATCCTGATGCTTGTTATCTCTCATACTCCTTTGAATAGACTCGCATGTGTCATTTTCGATAGTTTTGCTGCATTGAACTAATATAAGTTAACAAAACTCACTCGTCCTATGATTACATATTTCCCTCCTTAAGATCCTTAATATTATTTCTTTTTTCCAAAGACAACGGGAAAAATTCAATTTCTTTTTAGTAGTTCGTTCAAGTTTTAATAAATAAATGATTAAAATGGAATTTTAAAAGAATTCGTAATCGAAGGAAACGAAGCAATTATCGGCTTGAATATAATTTTCTTACTTGTTTAGAATAAAAGTGAAAAATTATATCGTGTCTCTCTTTGAGTATACGAAGAACAAACAAAAAACATAGAAAGCACAAGTGTTTTTAGCTTTTATTGTTTGGGTGAGGTTCGTGTAGGCGTGCTCTTCGATCGATTGGTCCATTTTCGATACCAACCTGCGTGCAAGAACTTCCACTGTTTCCGCCGTATTTGAAGTCGATAGATTCATTTTTGCGGCCAGGAGAAGAACGTTTACAATAAACGTTACATAGACGGACAGGCGAATAAGCTTAAATTGACTTAGAATTTGATGCTGGTCAATATATATGTACTTGGTGGGGTCTCGGAAGCCTCCTTCTGAGTGCCACAAACTTTTTGACAAAATGAATGCACCCCTCGCGCCCCCCCTCCCTTTTAAATACCTTAATTAACTCTCCAAGTATTCATACAAGAGATTTTCAAATTATAGGAAGTGATTGAAAAAGTGATTCGAATCGAATCATTTTTAACAGTGTTCGTCCCTGGGCCGAAACACGTCGTTTTATCAAATTTTATCAAAATATCGCAAAAAATTTGCGACCTATAAGTTGAGCGGACGCAAACACGACAGACAGACGGACAAACAAGTATAAATCGTTTCAGGAAACGATTCGGAATGGATCGACGTATTAAAAGTTGGGTCTACGTCAAACTCCTTTTTATATCGTAAGTGGTGTAAGGTGTAAAAATGAAAAGATGCACCAGGGAGATCTACTCGTCGTCACACTTAAGAATTTGTAAATCGATGTAAAGTCCACCAATAACAAATTGAAACGTCAGCAGTGGTAAAGCACCGCTTCTTTGTCGATCTATCGCACCAAGAGTCGAACTTGTGTCTCTCCCAGATATGTGTCAGATATTCTATCCATCACAATATAACGCAGCTGCTCGTTTCTGAACAACGTTAAGTCTTTAAAGTGAAAGAAGAAGAAGAGGAGATAATTTTAAATTATAAATTATAATTAAAATTAATATGACTGACGGATGATATGATTTGTTGAAAAAGATTGCGTTTTATAATCAAGTATAAGAAAGGCAGGCGTTCCTTTTACATGATTTAAATAAATAAGTAAATAAAATGAAATAAAAGCAATTTCCCCGAAATAGTTTTACTCAGCAATTTTCATCGAGAGACCTTGAAAAGTGCAATTTTATTTTTTTCCAAGTAACAATTTTCTCATGATCAGGCTTCATCGGGCAATGGACGTGAAATCCTAAACCATTTTCAACAGAATTCATCCTTGGACCAGGATATGTCAATATACTAAATCCTCCCAAAATATCTCCAAAACTGATGAGCTGTAGGCTGAACACAAATTACATGGACACGCAGACAGACAAGCTTAAGCCGATTCAGAAAATGATTCCCAATAAGCCGGTAAAATAATAGCCAGGTCTACCTGAAATCTTTCCAGACATTACATATATCCGCACAAGCTTAACATATCGTAATGTATCGCAAGTCGTGTTGAGTAAAAAAAGCTGAGCAGGGGATATTAAGATCGACGATAAAGTCAATTATTGACGGCATCCTTCTTTGCATGAGTATTAGCTAATTGTAGCGTAGTGTAATTTTCGGGGATGACGGTGTTTAGTTCCATATTGTAACGCCCGTCTCGGGAACGTCATTAGCACTGAACTGCAAACTTCTATCGTGTTGTTGAGACGACTTAACAGCAATGCATAAAACGAAAAGCGAACGAAACTAATTATTGAATGATCAGCTGAATGCTGAGTGTCCTTGGAATGGAAAATCGTACTTTTCATAAAATCTCTGGCATTTATTTCAGGCTCTATAATGCGGACCGTGACGGTGATTAAATGAAATGCAGCTTCAAACCATGCAGCTTTTACCATTCATTTACACATATTCGTTGAAAAGCTCTCTGCAGTAATAAAAGTGGACCCCTTGACTGACAAGTTGATACAAGTTGATTAAGAAAATCATGCATCCAAGCAAATTATCACTCATACTTAAAATATATGTCGTTGTGTCCTTAAATGTTAAGTGCACACTCACACTTATTGGTAGACATCGATTTTTGAAAATGTTATTAAATTGAAAAGTATTTCAATTTTCTATATGAAAAATAATATTATTCCGCATAGATGCTGACGTAAATGAAAATTTCATACACGAATGATTCAAATTGATTGCGCACATTTTACTGGGGAAAGTTTCTATCATTATTTTGGTAATGCAGTGCATACACAGTGTATACACACATATGCGTGCCTCGTAGTGACATTTACGCAAAAAAAAAAAAAAAAAAGCAGCCAACAAAATTCATTTTTTTCCTTTTACTTTTTGACTTTCTTAACATACTTTGGATTTTATTCGCTTATACACGCATATATATATATATATATATATGCGCCTATGCAAATAGTCATGTAAGATATAGATAAAATAGAACAACACACACTTGTGCATATAATACTCATAAAAGACACTTTCAAGTACAGCGAATTTCACTCACCTTTAAATTCTCGCTATCGGTATAAAGTGATAAAATATTCGCCAAGTTTTTTAATCGTTGCGAACTTAAGTGCCGCACAAACACATTTGAATCGATTTAGAAGCCCTTTTAGAAGCTCTCTAAACGCACATATACATCTCTGTTTTAAAGCATATTTGGGTATATGTGTATGTTTGTGTGTGTGTGTGTGTGATTATGTGTCAAAAGTATATTAAACACGAAGTGATGAAATTAACATATTTTCCTATACTTCAACGACGGATGTGAAAGCGAAGAGCAACTGATTTGTATTTCTTTGTAATTGATTTTAAAGATGAAATCAATCTAAGCAGCAGATTATCGACACATTAATCAAAAGAGATAATCAATCGTTTATTGTAATCTTTCCGTCCTCGTAGGCATGGCCTGGCATAAAAATGTTTATGAATAATTGTCAACTTTTACTTAAATGATTATGGATGTGTCTGTCACTGTGCCGATGCCGATGCCGGTGCCGGTGCCGGTGACCGTGGCTTTGACTATTGTCATGATTTTAATAAGAATAAACGAATAAGTTGGCATATTTTCATTGCATTGTTTTTCTCTTATCAACCATCAAGTTGTACGTTGTTATAGGCTTTTCGCAGTTTGAATAAGTTTTGTCTTTTTTTTTTCTTGCGCCAATCTATCGTTTGAGCATATCTTGTAACCACCGAATGAAACTCACCGATAAATATAAACTAGACATCCTTTCAAATTTTAATAAGATTCGGAAATCACTTAAGGATAAATGAAAAATGAATCTTAAATTTTCATCGTCAAGGTTTGCCGTTGAAATACTCGAACTTAAACAATTTTAAAATAAACAGCGGCAACCTCGCTGCATACACCACTGCTGCTAAAGTTTGAATATAGAATGAAATCTTTAGTAATTAAAACAAATGAATTATTTCATTGAGCGTGACCAAGACGACTATGCTATGTTGAAGTGAGAAAATTCTTTAAATTTTATGATTTTATTGCATTAAGCGTTGCGAGAGGTTCTTTACTTAAATGCCGAGTCACCGTCGTGAAGGATTGTGCGTCTAAAGCTAATGGCAAATTACTTATATTCACGCTTAACATTGCAGGATGAGAAAGGAGCGTCTACTCGAATCACAAGTTGATGGCTACAATGGCAAAAATCGATTTGCTACCTCGATCGTCGCTCTTCCCCGGTACTAATCGCCAGCGACTATTATCTGTTGACAAATCTCAACGGGATACTTCAGGGAAACAGATTCGTATCAAATGAGAAAGTCATTGTGCAAACTGAAGCATATTTTCAGGGTCTCAACAAATTCCTCTATATAAAAAAAAACAAAAAACGTACCGAAAGAAAATCATTGGATTGATTGTGACATTCGATCGAATTATGTAGATGAATAAAATCGAATTTTGCGGAAGGAAAAACAAGGTTTTCGGAACTGGAATATGGGGAGCAAACTTCTTAGATTACTTTCCTATGTTCAATTTTTTGGTCAGAGCCTTCTCGCCTTTTTTCTCTTCCTTTGAAGCCTTAGAAACAGAATTTTTTGTCTATTAACATTAATCGATCCTACGTAGATCGGAAACATGTTAGATTACTCTCCTATGTTCAATTTTTTGGTCAGAGCCTCCTCACCTTTTTGTCTATTAACATTAATCGAAGTCTTATAAACGACTAGAGATGTTAACGTCCCGAGCAATCTTTCTCAAAGTTAGAGTCGATTTGAAAGTTTGTCGATCGAGGACACTCTCATTGAATGGCCAGGCTTGAGAGGCGATCGGAGAAGGATAAATGTGCTCAAATCAAGGTGATGCATTGTGATCTGGGCAATTCTTGTCCAATATTTTCAACTGCTCCACCATAATTTGAAGCAAATCATACTCAAGTAACTCTAAATACATATACTTCGGAAATATTACCGAATATTACCGAACGATATCCCAAATCATGAAATTGATAAAATTTCTAAAAGCTTTCGAAATATAAAATGATATATACATAAAATTCCAAGCGCAACTTCCGTACAACAGGACAGAGGAACCAGTTAACAAGAAAAATAAATAAAGAAATAAAACACAAGGAAAAGAACGGCCCACCATTGAATGCCCTACACCACCCTACGCTTATTCATATAATGATGTTTCAAAAACAAGGCGTTCAAGGGGTAATGTGCGAGAAAGTGGTCCGGTCCGAACAAATTTCAATAGTGTTCGTCGTTTGAGCAAAAACGCGGCAATGCATCAAAATGCCGTAAAAAGTGCAAACGCAGAGTCATCCTTTGATCAGTTGAGAAAGTGAATCTGAATCAATTACAACAATATAATAAAAATTAATCGGTATCGTATAGATGTGTGTAAGCTTAATGTACGCCTAACAGCCTAAAGATAAAATTTCGATGGCGTAATGCCCTCCACACTTTAGGTAATTGATGAAAATCGCAGCAGTTTCATGTTTCAAGTGTTGATGGCAGCAGACATACACACATACTCCGTGTTATCTGCGTATCTCATAGAAAGATATGATTGAAGAAAAATTGACCGCCTAAGCTTAAGCTTGAAACGGATAAGTTTTGCAACTTCGAGGCAATAATTTAACAGCAGATTAAAATTTTCGATTTCTGGGCACATTCTGGTACGCCTGGACTATTAATTTAATCGATTTTAGACTCCAACCTAGCGCGAGTAATAAGAACAAATTTAAAATTAAATTCCATTCTGCCAACCAAGGCTTTTGTTTATCATAATCACGCCATCCATGGGGCGGACAGGCAAGGCCTTACAAGCGCTCCACTAAATTAGTGGTTAAAGCATAACCTCACAAAAAAGCGAAAAGAAAGGCGCTCGTACTGTCGAAAAGATTCATTTGACTTTTCTTTTCTTTTCTTTTCTTTTCTTTTCTTTTCTCTTCCTTTTTTTAACTGAAAATACCAAAATGTCGCGAAAATGTTAACAATGATCTGAAACGAGTGATTATGCAAACGTCCAAAACTATTGAAGTAAAGAGACCAAATGAACTCGCTTAGAGAGTACAGTACAAGCTCAACTTTTGCTGTTGTGTAAGTGAGTGAATGAAAAAAAAGAAAGAAAGCTGAATACCGATCGAAACTGTACCTGGTATTAAAAAGAAATAATTCCGTATTATTGCCGGTCGAAAGTTCGCTCTCAAGATGAGGTATTTATTAGCGCATTGCTTCGTTCATATTTTGGTTATTGAGAGATGATCATGTTGTTGTTTTTTTTTTTTCACTTTTTCGGAAGTAGTTAAGTTTTTGAAAATTTTCAACTTTTCAGACAAAAAATTTTTTATAGAAAACAAAGATTCCTCTCCTTACCTCAACTTCAACGGTCAAAAAACAATAAAAAATTTACCCTAAGGTTCATTCCATACTTTAGTATATTATGTTTTTCATATAACGTTTATCCCAAGCGAACACTTGACTTATAGTGACGTTAAAGAGACGAGAGTTTAATCCGTAGCTTTTTATGATTATAAACTAAAAACAATTTTTTAATTAATGATAAAAACATAAATGTTTTCCATTTGATTTCATAACATAGATAGAAAGAGAAAGATATAAAAAAGAGAGAGAGAGAGAGAGAGAGAGAGAGGGAGCGAGAAAGTGATAAAAAGAAAAAGAAAAAGAAAGGAGTGGGAGAGTATATCTTCTATAAATTATGCACATTGGTCGTTCGATTTTATTTGAATCTATAAAGAGTTAAAGCAAACAACAAGAAAAACTTTTTAATTTGCTTATGCATCCCTAGTGTGATGGATTATGAACTCATTCAGTTACTACATCATGTCCTGATCTTTTTTCATTATTATTTTTTTTTTACATACATGGAGACTGATTTTGATTTTTATAAGAGTAAAATTGAAAGTTTCCCAAATGCTGTTACCTGCCACGCATTAGCGTCCAATGTCGCCAGGAAAGACATATAAAATTCCTGGAAATAGAAAATGCAACGATATCTAAGTCTTTTTGATAATAATAATAAATTGAAACTTGCACTTATATCAATATGAATATGGATGTAGGTGTGCGTGTTTGTGTGTGTGTGTGTGTGTGTGTGTGTGTGTGTGTGTGTGATATTTGATAGCATACCTTCCTTCGAAAATTACTTGTGAAATCCAGAGTGAGAATGTATAGAAATTATTTGCTATAAAAAAGAAAAAAACACCAACAACTATAATAATACACGACAACAATAATAATAATAATAATAGCAACAACAACAACAACAACAGGAACAACGATAACAACGAAACTAAAAAACAAATCCACACGTGCACTTGTTCCGTTGTTTGCTTTTCTTTTCTTTTTTTTTTTTCTCTTTTTGTTTTTTTAATAATATTTTTTATTCAATTATTGTATTTTGCCTAAAACTTTTTAGTTACATTCACCCACGCATACATTCATATGCATGTATACATATCTACATATAAATATATATATATGTATATATATGTATATATGAATATATAGGCATATATATATCATTCATAGATGTAGTTGTTAGACCGATTATAATTATTATTAGTGTTTTACTTATTTTATTTTACTTTTTTTTTTTTCAGATTTTTTTTCAATTTTGTTGTGGTTTTCTGTTTTCTGTTTTCTTTTTTTTTTGTTTTCTTCTTTTTTTTTTTGACATGAAATCGTAGACAATATTTTATTTTATAATTTAATTTATGGTAACGTACTCGTACATAAACTGAATTTTGGTTGAGTTGAGTGGTGCTGAGTTATTGGTCACAGATTTTCAACTTGTGAGTTCATTTATGAATTGAGAGTTAATTTCCGCAACCCTTTGTTTGTCGTTGCAAAGATGAACGCACACCAAACAATTTTCGGATGTATGGAGATTTTGCAAAAAAATATTTGGCTTGATTCAATTATTGCTGGTTCCTTTTCCTTTCTTTTTTTTTTTTTTTTTTTTTTTATATTCATTTATTTATTTCTTCATTTATTTATGATATATATATGCATATATATATATATATATATATATATATATATATATGTTTTTTTTTTTTTTTTTTTTTTTTTTCACTTTATACAGTTAGCGCTTGTTGACTGTTAATGCTTTGTCTGCTTGTAACCATTTTATGAATTGCAGTTAATATGTGTGAGTGTGTTAAGAAACTTCCGTGTGTTCTTTGCGGTTTTGTTCAAGGAATTTGACCAAACTTACGCGTTAAGAGTTTCGGTACGAATGCAACCAGGACCCAGCCTTTGGCTATGTACAACCTGGGGGTGCACCCTACTCAGCTTCTGTTCTGATAATGTTAGTTAGTAAATGTGCGTAGACACATATACATGCATACACACTTATATTCATATAGAGATGCATGAATAACAACAGTAACAAGAACAACAATAACAAATACGGCAGTAGCAATAACAAAAATGGCACCCGCACACACAGCCACAAACAAACATACATCTATTAAAGCTCTCAAAATGTATGCGAATTTTGTATACTTGTAGATGTATGTAAATATACGACTGCTGTACCGTACGATACGGTACGTAAGTATTATTTTGTGTCTACGCGTATGTATATATATATATATATATATATATATATATATATATATAAATATACACTTATATATATATAGATATATGCACATGTATATTTGTATATATATTTGTATATATACGTATATACGTGCGTATATATACGAATCTTAAACAATGGACGGCTGCGACGATTGAGTTAAAAAATGCAGAGACGACACAGTCACATGCACATGTGCCTGCTTGTATACATATCGAACGCGTTACAACTTTGAAAAGGGACCGAGTGGCGCGATGGCGTACATGAGATGCCTTAATGCGTCGGTTATTTAATCTTCCGCATACCTACTGTCGTGACCCGAGGAGAATCGGCGCTTATTGGAAGCACTTGCCTTGGCCAAAGCACAATCACACAGCATCAATGTTCACTCTCTTCCCTCTTCGAAAATCCACAGTATATTCTTTACTTATCTATATATATACACACACACACACACACATATATATATATATATATATATATATATATATATATATATACATATGTATAAATGTATGTACTTGTATAACATGTGCATGTTGGTGTGTGTATGCGTCTGCTACATAATGCTAACAGCATCCATAGTTTGCTCCATCCATTGTAAATAGCAAATGTATGTACAACAAAAGTAAAAACAACAACAACAACAACAACAACAACAGCAACAACAGCAACAACAGCAACAACAATAATAATAGCAATAACAGGCAAGTACATCATAAGCATCCACCTTGATTCAATATTTGTAATGTGCACAAACACGTACACACAAAATCTAAAGCACATTCGGTAACTTATTGCCGGGAGGCCACAACAGCCCCATCCATTAATGTTGGTTGACTGGCTGCCTGGCTGCCTGGCTGGTAGATATGTACAAAAGAGAAACTGCAGCCGTAGTTGTTGTTGTCGATGTTTTATATATATATTGCGTTTATTGTACTTTTACATACGTATTATATTTTATACGCACACTTGTTCAAGTGCACGAGAATGTGTGTATATGGAATACAAGTACACTCCACCCACTCTACTCTGCGTTATTCACATTATTGTCGTTGTTCTCGTTGGTAATGTTATTGTTGTTATTGTGGTAGTTGTTTGTTGGCTCGAATGTAAAACGCTTTCGGTGATGCCAAATGCTTTAAATTCATTCGTTTGGCTCACCGAATCACACACCGATTTTCCCCACAGTCGTTTCGTAAAATACATGCATATACATATATATATATATATATACATATGCTTATATATATATGTGTTTGTGTAACGTAAATATATACAATATAATACATGAATGTACGCATAGACGTATACATTTGTATGCGTGCCCGTACACTCATATAAGTAAAATTTTTCATGTGTACATTTCCGTGCTGATTTCTCTTGCCGTTAGCTTGAAGGGAAACGGAAGTTTGGCTGCTGGGATTTATTCCGTCCCATGGGTTATGGTAGCTCCGCCATCAGCAAAAGCAGAGATTTTCCGCACATTACAAAAAAAAAAAATTTAAAAAAAAACAAAAAAAACAAAAAAAACAAAAAAAAAAAGGTCACTCTCTTTCTTTACATGTCTCTCATATGTCTGCCATCAGAACGCAATCTGGCGCAGACTTTTCTCTTGATGGTTGCACAGTAAGAGAGTTTTGATTTCGATATAACTGAAAATAAAAAATACAATAACAATAACAATAATGGTAACAATAATGATAATAATAATAATAATAATCGCAAAAATGTATTTTTCGTTTTCAACGGCAGTCTTGAGATTTAGTTCATAAGGGTCAGTATTACAATGCCAATGAAGTGAAGTCAATTTCAAGTTTGAAAATCAACAATTTTGCCGCAATTAACCGAGCTCAAGCACCATACGCACTAATAACTAATGAAAATCTATATTTCTTTTATGCAAAAAATTCTTCACAATTCTCTCGAGCGAACTCATAATAATCCCGTCACAACTATATCAAGCGTAGCTATTTGAAAATGCATTATTCAGCGGTAAGCGGTAAGTGAATTGATCGAGAAAAATATTTCCCAAAAAAAAAATATATATATATATATATATGTGCATATATATATATACTCGTAAAAGTCTTTCCATTAGCAGATAAATTTATTTAATCGTTAAAGGATAACTTTAAAAACAACAACAACAACAACAAATCATTATATAACAATTTTAAACTAATTGTTTTTGTCAATTCCAGAAAAAGAGTCAGTCAGTGCATCGTCTATCACCGTCGTCACCTTGCAAGCCGCAAATTAACCGATATTTTCGCAGAATTCCGAGTCAATCAATCGATAAGCGAGTAACCGGCGGTAACTATTTGATGACGGCACCTTCAACCAAGAGACTTTTCATCGAAAAAAAAAAAATAAATAAATAAATAAATAAATTCATTAAAGTCGAACACTAGCAGATCCGTAATTATTTCATTTCTTAAACGTCACAATCCTGCCTTCGAGCTTTAAACAAGAAGAAAAAAAACAAAAAGAAGGGTTTAAATAAGTTTTCTCAAGAGACCGAAACACTTCTTAATGTCAACAGTGCACGCGAGTGAATAATCTAAACACAAAGTGTTAATAACGTAAATTAAATGTGTTCGCATATAATCTGAAGAACTCGTTATAAGCTACACCGGCAGCTCATCTATCCGCCGCAGATACATGCACATGTACAACAAATAATATGTTTATGATATTAAATGAATGTTTAAAAAAAAAAAAGAAGAAAAATTAAAGCAATGAGAACTTGCAGTGACGTCAAATTAAAGGATAACTCGAATTAAGAAAAAGTTTCATTTTTGTTAAAGTATTTTAGTCTTTAAAATGAAACGCATTATCGAACAGTATGCACTTCATCCTCACAACTTCTGTCCATGTAACAAATCAAATATACTGCCGGCTTCGGATGTTCAAATCTCGCGTATCAAGAAGTATTACATACATATATGAATTAAATGTATCGCCAAAAAAAAAACAACATTCCTATCAAGATATTCGTAACTGCGTTGTAAAAACATTTATTGATGGATGGGATGGACTTGCAACGATCCTTAAAGGAAATAAACTGAATGAGATAAAAGAAAACTCGCTTTTAGATGAATGTGACTGATATGTCCCTTGTATCTCAATTACATATATACAAAAAGCAAGCATAAAAGTTCTCGGCATCATACGGCACCTCAGCTCCGATCAAATCAATATCTGCTTTTGCCTTAAAAATTATTGAAAACATTTTTCTTCAATATTTTAAACGTCGTACACGCAAGAAATACATTTTCAAACTCAGTTCTTAAGTTCATTTTATTTCATCAATCCATCTGAATTTTCTCTTAGGCTGAAATCCATGCAGCACTTTAAAAATATTTCCAAAAATTTCATTCTTCAAAGCCCTTTTCATTTTTTTCGCTCTCATAAGCGTAGGAGACCTCAGATCAAATCAGTTTTTAAACTAAATCTTTGAAAAGTCTTTTAAGATTTTCGGAATCGCAGTTGGCCGTTGGCGAATGAAATGACATGAGCTCTTCTTCTCACGTTAACGTAATGAGACTACAATTGCGTGTATTCAAGCATCTCTTAAGAATGCGGATTTGAATTCAGATTGAATCGGGTTTGAAAACGTACACCATATAATATTTCTTCCCTTCTCTGCATTTATGACACAATTAGATGAAAAACTTATTCACTTTTTTAAAGAATTCTTCTTCATCTCTCAGCAAATTACATTTATATTCGGGGAGAAAGGAAAATGATGGCGTTTTTCTTCTTCGCTAAATTAAAACAGAGAAATTATTACAAAGTTTTTATTTGTAATCAATAATGTAATCAACAATGTTCTCAACAACCATTTGCCATCTAGTGTGGAATTTTTCATTGCATGATCGATAAAAAGCAATTGGTTTTTGAGCAAAATATCTGGAGATGGCTTTTCGATGGCTTTATTATGCGAAACTTTTTGCCACTTAGGAAATCTTTAGGGGCGATCAACGGACGGCGCAAATGACAATTGAATGGCGCAATATATCGGGCGAGTATGGTGGATGAGGCAATGCCTACCACCATCCCAACTCATTAATTTTTGCATGTAATGGACCAGTTAGCTTTGCTTTCTTTGGACAGATTAAGCGGATCCCAAATCTTCTGCAAATGCTCGTGAATGGTCGACGAAGGCTTGTTAAGACTGTTTCACTGTTCCTCGATTGCCTGCCATGGGTTTGCTCAACAAGTCATTGTCTAAAATTGCTGACGTTCGGCACGAGTCGGACAGATCGGAATTATCGGATTTGAACTTCGAAAACCGCCTCTGACATTAACGAACGTTTAATGCGTTTGAATAAACATCGCAAACATTTTTGGCGGTAACCATTGCCTTACTAATGGACCTCCATAAACTGCACATAAACTGCACAAATAGTTTAAGATTTAAATTTTTGCGAGTAAACGAGTCACTGGAGTCACGAGTCAAGTTTAAGTATGTCTTTGACACGATATTGAAGTACACAATGAGTTGATCTATGACTAACGAATATCGACATCTGCAGACGCGATATTACTTTCCGATCCCCCTATTATTACCGCACCTATCAAGTTTAGTCGTTACTTCAAAGTCAAGGTCATCTCTTCTCGCTGTTCGACTTTCACTTCAAAGACTTGATATTATTTATAGTTAAACCGCTGCCATATAGTCTAGTGGGTGGTATGTCCGGCACTTACCCAATGCAACCCAGATTCGATTCCTGGCGCCGATGACTGACGATCGTGATACGCTACATATGCTATGTATATGTTCGAGTAATGAAATGCTTACAACTGATTATTGTTATTGTTCACTAAAATGTTATGACTTCGTTACATTATTCCGTTTTGTCGCTGTACCGAGAGAGAGAGAGAGAGAGAGAGAGAGAGAAGATGATTTTTATTTTTCTATACTATTTTATGTTTTAATTTTAATATTATTACTAAATGTCGTTCTCGCGAAAATGATTTGAAAACATCGGTTATATCGTGTAATAGTTGGTAGGGGAAGACGAAATCCATTAATTTTTCGGTAGATGGCTTTAGTGATCGATATCTCACAAAGTATTAATCAAATGACTTCAGGTTTATGCTCGTTGCAAGGACGCGATATTTCACGCGAAAAATATTCTTTTGCTGTTTTTTCTTTAATCCATTCAGCTATGAGTTACAGGATGTTGGAAATGGAAGTCAACAAAGAGAAAATTCGGTACATTCAACGGCTTTTCGTTGATAAAGATCAGAATGCAAGCCAGGCGACTGAAATTGTAAGTTGTGTTGACTGTGGCCCCGACTGGCTGTAATAGCTAATTACGTAGTACAATTTTGTAGTAGGTTTCGTCGATTCAGTTCAGATATTTTTGATGTTAAAGACGCACCTCGCATAGGTAGGTCTGTCGTCGAAAATGATCGAAGTTAACCGGCATTTTAACAATTGTAACATCGACCTTAAAACTGTTATAAACTCAGCCTAATATTATAATACATTACATACACAGTGTATATCTGTTTATAATACAATAAAATATTTTTTTTTCTACATATATTTGTACATATGCTACATAAGCGTACGTGTTTATGTAAGAATTAAGTTGTACACTGACTTTATTAAATCAAATATGCAGCATTTTGATAGACTTCCTTCGTCTATTTTTCAGATCCAGCTCGTATGACAATAAAGTCAAACTTGTGGGATTTCTGGGGAAAAAGCTGGTCCTAGTGATTTTTACAGCCGCATATTATTGAGACATTTCTGGAGAGGGTGAAATAAATGATACTCGAACGGATCAAGATCCGAGGTATACGATGGGTACATTAAAATTTCCCGGTTGAGAAATTTCACTTTTCAACGACTTATTGGAAATGTCATGATCGAAGACAAGGTCGTTCCTATTGGCCAATTCTGAACGCTCAATCCTAAACGTAAGCGTTGATCGTATCAATATAGAATGGAATCAATCCCAATCAAAGTGATGTAATCGTTTATGTAGCTTCAGCGGCCATCTTATTACTACATTATCACTACACATAACGCGACTTTATAATCGCTTTTTATCAGACTCTTCTAAAATGATATGATTACGCTTCGTCCCAACTGTGATTCACATATAGAACATCGGTTCATTACATTTTTTACTCTTCTTGAATCAAAACTGATTTCTAGTCAATGCTTAAATCCGTAGTGTAGACATAGTGAAAATTATTCTTAAAATTTCTTCTTTTTTTTTTTCTTTCTCCTTTTTATCACAACTTGTCCAACTCAGGCTTGAAGTTCATTCAAGCATGTCTGTTAGCTTTGGCTTATGATCACGGAAATAGATCGCTAAAATGTAATAAATAGACCCAAACAATCTGCAACACCATCGCATACGTTTTTCAGCAAGTGAAGACGACATGTGTGCTTCCAAACATACGACGATTTTCAGATATCGATCGTTCAACAGCTTACCATGAAAATGATAAAATGGAAAAGATAAACTTAACTTTTAGTTAATGAAAAATTAATTGAATTATTTGAGTTAAATGCTTTTTGCTTTGCGCCCACAACCGCAAACTTCTTACGTTCAATAAGAAAGTATTTCGCTGACGCATTAATGTTGTCTAACATTATCGTTCGCGGTGTGAAAACGAATGCTACGTAGCACGATTCAGCGACAATTTGATACGGGAAAAAACAGTAATTAAATCAATAGAATAGAGAAGAAGGGAAGAAAATTGCATGCAAATGCAAGCCTAAAAGGAAAATGAAAAAAAAATTCGTGTACCCGCAAAAAAGGTTGTTTTGCCAGCATATTACGATATTCTCTGAAGAGTTCTTATCGCAAAACTATTTTAAATATTTTATAATATTTTGACATAATTGATCGCATTTAGTCTGTTAAATAAAACTTTTTTGTAAATAATATTAAATGTGTTTGTTTAAAGCTCTCTTCTAATCTCTGCCATGACGAATGGACTTAAAAATTAAATCTTCTGACAAATTTGCATGTCGCGTGCGATACAATAAATGTTTTATGAATATTTTCTCAGCATGCGATGTGAGAAGGAAAATTGCCTTTAAAATATTACACGATAAACACACACAAACACACACAATGTACACAAAAGACAAGACAATTAAAGGCCTTGGCTTTCGAAGATAATGAAAAATCATTGATAATGCATTTATGGTACAATGAATAAATTCTAATATATATATATATATATATGCACATATATGTATGACGATGCATGTGATTTAGAAGAACACTTTGGATCATCTAAGAGTTTTTACAAAATTTCCCGGAATAAAAGAAATCTTCTTTTATATCTAGCATCGAAGCATGAGGTGCACTACTTTTATTACCTCTTGCTTGTCACGACCAGGAACTCTGGAACTCTGTACTCGCCCTTGTATTTTCCTTGTATTTTCTTATAATTTTTTTTTTGCTTTTTCTAACAACACTTACTTATACCTATAGACAGACGGAAGCAACATATATCCAATGTTCTGTATAAATTTCTTAAGGGTTAAGGTTCTATTGGATCAATCATATCCATTAATTCATTCATCTATTAAACTGACCATTTGGCTTCCTTTGGTTTATCGAAGGCGTTGAAAGGTATTCTCAAGCATTTATGCCAACAAGAAATTTCTTTTAACTACAATCGCAATTCGGCATTGATTGCTTCCTATAATAGAATCTAAGCTGCAAGAAGGAGCCTATGAACTGAATCATAAGCTAAAGTTTAATGTTTATATAGCATTTTGTTATATATATATATTTTTTTTTTTTGTTCGTAACTATCTCAAATTCACCTTAAGAATCACCTTAAGTTTCCGATCTTTTATTATTAAATTCAATTTTGTTAAATTAACAAAATTAGACTTAAACGAATCGTTGGACAAAGCCATTGATTTTGATTGATTAAATTGCACGAGCTATTGAAATATACACGAAATAGTTATATAATTGTAATGGTAAATAAACTATATACTAATTATATAATTATTGTTTATGTGTTAAAGCGAATAAATTATTACAATAATATATGAAGCAATTTAGCGAGAAGATAACGAAATAATCGAATGAAATCAATGAAGTGCTCTGCTTAGGCCTGCTGTGTATATTGGCCTCCTTCCCCCCGGCCTAGTTTGGTTAAACAATATATACAAGAAGCTACAATGAATGCACCCTACAGATAGACTAATACACAATTGAAATATTAATTATAATATCATATATATATATATATATATCTATATAGTACATGTTACAATAACAACATAAGGTGTCAAAGATTGTACAATAAGACCGAAAGAAATTATCGAAATAGCCCGCTTACATAGTGTATGAGAAACTATATACTTCACCTTTTATACCGATAAGACATGAGATTCATATTGAAAAGGCATTACAATGAGCATAATACACACGCACCCTTTGGTAATAAAATCTCTCTCTCGAGAGCGTTTACCATAAGACTGAAATGTGAAATATCTTTGCTGAGGAGAAAGTGCAAACTTCGATCGATGCAGACCCTCGATTTGCCGAAGTTTACGCGTACTGTGCCTCAGTTTAACCGCTAAAAAAGCGTAATTTTCAAGATGGTTCCCTTTTTTGATATCTACATCATTCTTTCATTCAATAGGGACAGGGATGATACGAATCGCTTAACGCTTTTGCTTATGAATCGTAAAGGTGAATAGAGTTCATAACTTGTACAAAATTGATAGTGTCTGGGCCCTTTACTGGAACATAGGAATCCTTTTTACTTAACATATATGGAGTACTGTTTATATCCTATGCTACTTGTGATATAGAAGATATTAAGTTCTTTTGCGCGAATGTATGTAGCGCCGTAGAAGGCTTCAGATAGACCGACATTGTACCGACTCATTCACAATCCTTTCATGAATCGATTGAGGCATATCTGTCCGTCTGTCCCTGTAAACTTGTGTCTTTGGGGGGACATGTGCAGGAAATTTCGGTACACCGACATGCGCCACAAACGAATTTTATTTTTTATTTTATTGAAAATGGGCTGGATCGGGCCGTTTTTTTCACAGCGCCTTCTAAAAGAAACTTTCAATGTTTCAATTTTTCTACAAAAACCGCTCAGCTCAAATTGATGCGAAATATATGGTTCGGGGTTCCTTCGGGGTTCGGGATATTTTGAACCTCTTGCTAACTGTGTCTACGGTCTAAAACCGTCTCATTTTTAATATTTATCAATAAAAGATTTGCTCCGCACCGTATATTAGTTCTAATGAAACCTGCGCCCTTTTATGAAGAAAAGCTTTTTTTTTTTAAATATTTATATAACGAAAGTCAGTCCATTGCAGCAATCTGACATAAGAACTAATTATATCAAATTTGAACCACATAAGCCCCTTCTTCAGATCCCCTACGATATAAGGGTACTTGGGAAAAGTAAGCTTTTGCAGGGTAACAAAATCGGATTTTTAGTGCTTTATGACGAATAAATAGGTGAATAGGAAGATTAATTTTACTAAATTTAGATCGCGTCAATTTACGTTTTGGGCTCAAATCATTGCGATGCCTTTCAATGCCTTTCGATGGAAACAATTTTCATAATTTTATCAACAACATAAGGGAACAGCTGTACTAGACGAAGTGGCTTACGTACGTGTAGGATTGCTAATGGCCGACTATAATGTCCTTACCTACACTTTTCTTCCCAATAAGCTTTCTTAAGAAGGTAGCTCTTAGTATTAATCGTCTTCCCGTAAAAGATGGGAAATGGAGTACGAGGTTACCTGTTTTTGTACGTCTAGCTTCGAAATTACATAAGGCTAACAAAAAGAATTGCTTCTGCGCAGATACAAGCACTACTGAGTACCCATAAGTAAGGAGCGGGCCTATGCCAAGTTTGGTCGCAATAATGACAGAAGCAACCGCTAACCGTAATGTAATCCAATCATCAAATTCCTGGAACCATGTTTTGATAAAGCAGAAAAATGGTCTTGCTTTGTCAACAACCGATGGGAACCACCTTATGGGATCAAAATTTACTTCAAGGTCATTGTCTAATGTTAATTAAAAAAACAATTACAAGCCTCTGATCACAAATGAGCAACGATGGACTAACTCCAGTGAACTCCAGAGTATTCTGACATTAGCAGAACCTTAGGTTATATTTAGTTGCATTAAATCTCCCACCAAAATTTTCTCTAATTAAGAAGATACGGTTCTTCGCTTTCTACTAAGGAAGTGCACTGTAAAAGAAAAAAAAAAAAAGAAGCTATTTTCCTAATAAGTCTGCGCGATATGCATAAAAGAAAAATTCGATCATAGTTTAGTAGTTTTTTGAGAAAGTGTCAAAATTTCTTTACACAATTGAAGCTCAAAAAAATTTTAAATTACTTTAATTATGATTTTTTTTCAAATTTTCATATTATTCCAGAGAATTAAATTTTCACTTTTCCCTCTCTCTCTCTCTCTTTTTCTGACCTAAGGAGGAGTTATTTATAATTTACATAAAATACAATAAAATTAATAAAAAAAAAAAAAAAAAAAAACAAAAATTTTTTTATTATGTATCTGCTCTGATTTATAATCTATTACTTTAATGGTTAGCAGCAATTATTCTACGTAATTACGGTATTCACGTAACCGCAGTCAATATAAAAATGTTTCATGATTACAACAATTTTACACAAGGACGAGCGACCTTAAGGAACGCGATTAACATGTCAAACATATGAAATGCGGTGGGGGGAATCGTTTTGACAAAGTAACCATCGAGACTCATAACCTATCCATGATTGAAGAGAAAAACGTTAACATTTTCAAGTATTTTTTTTTTTATAACCACTTTGTCAGAACGTTTGCAACGCCCAGAAGAAAGTGTCAGAGACCCCACATTGTTTATATGTATTCTTGATCAGCATCAAATTCTAAATCGATCTGTCTGTCCGTCTGGCTAATGTCTAGTGTGAACATTCTCTTAGCCGCAAAAATGAAGCTATCGACTGCAAATTTGGCAAAAACATTTAAAGTTCTTGCATGCAGGTTGGTATTGAAAATAGGCCAACAGATAGATAGAAGAACACGCCTACAGTGCTATGTAAACCGAGGACACTTCCGTTTTTCAAAACGAACGCAAAATGTTTTTTTGCTCAACACTCACAATCTATAACAGATAAATATACAAAAAATTTGAACGTATATTGCATGGACGATCCTTTAGTAGCTGTACAAAATTGGTCAAAAATTTGCCACGCCTATCCAATATTATAGTCTATCAAAATCGAATTTTTATTTTCAATATTTCTTTATAACGCGCAGAAACAAGCTTCCAAAACCCCATAAATTATATAAATTCGCGTTCAGTTTCTAATTTGAACTGCACCAATGGATATCCGTCTGTTCGTTTGTCCATCTGTCCGTTTGCGTAATTATGTGGTATCTATGATAAACATTCTCTCGTTCGTAAAAATGAAGATATCGGTGACAAGCTTGCAAAAGAATTTGAAAATGACCCAAAATTTTGAGAGCGAAAACAAAAAAAAAAAAGATTGTAAACACCGTTGTGTGTCTTTTTTGCTTGTTACTCATACACAGTTCAACACATACATCATATAAATTTCCACTCCTCTTCTGAAAATAGAAAAAATCAACAACGCCCGTGTAATATTATACAGCATGAAGAGTTAGGTCGTCTCCAAATATGATATGATGACCGCATAGACTTTTCTCGCTTGTTTACTTTTAAGAAAGAGAAAAACGCGTCGTATGGGAATGACAGAATGGAAAATATTTGTTGATTGATGATTTCACTTATGATTTTACTTTTAATTTCATTGATCTCTGAGATGCTTCCCAGTTTAGTCGGTCACTCCTTGCTGACACCCAATCAAAACAACTCCTCCAACAATCACCTTCGATTGTAATTGGGCAACTGCTCATGTCGGACATAACCTCAAAAAGTTAATTCAAATTCAAACCATTTTGGAACTTGCGTTCTTTCAAAATCAATGCCTTTTCGGATCGAAACGAAAACGTCGCTATTATCACCAACTTAAATAACTTGTTTACATCTTAATCCATTGTATTTGAAAAATAATATAATCACAGTTACTATCCTCAGGCCATAGAAATTATATAAAAACAGAAGTTTTTTATTCATCGCAGCCGGCATTACTCGCTACCCTAAAATATTAAATTCGAAATGAAAGATAAAAACCGTTTTGTGTTTAAACGGAAAACTGCAAAATATCATTAATTGAATTTAATAAAATAAATAAATGAATTCTCTATTTAAGCAAATGATACGTGGTAGTCGGTTCGCAGACTCAGGAGATCGATAAGACTTGAATTACGTTCGAATTTCGTTTACCTTATATAATACATCCCAGTAAAAAAAAAAAAAAAAAAAAAAAAAAAAAAAAAAAAAAAAAAAAAAAAAAAAAAAAAAAAAA